>CAUEEP010000727.1:2642500-2823226 GCA_958450365.1 Mesorhabditis belari | reverse complement strand
TAGGCTTAGGCTTAGGCTTAGGCTTTAGCTTAGGCTTAGGCTTAGCTTAGGCTTAGGCTTAGCTTAGGCTTAGGCCTAGGCTTTCTTAGGCTTAGGCTTAGGCTTAGGCTCAGGCTTAGCTTAGGCTTAGGCTTAGGCTGGCCTAGGGCTTAGGCTTAGGCTTAGGCTTAGGCTTAGGCTTAGGCCAAGGCTTAGGCTTAGGGGCTCATTTCCAGGGCTTAGGCTTGTGGGCTTAGGCTTAGGCTTAGGCTTAGGCCTAGGCTTAGGCTTAGGCTACTCAAATACCACTCAGGGCCTTCAGCCTGCACCTGGTACCAGCTTCAGTCAGCCCAGGGCCCCACTCAGGCTCAGGCTCAGGCTCAGGCCTGGCCAGGCCCAGGTACCAGTACTGGTACCCAGGCCTACTCAGGCCTCAGGCCTGTAGCCTAGCCTCCAGGGGCCCAGGCCTGAGCCTGGTGGCCCCAGGCCTGCCAGGCCCCAGGCCTAGCCTCATACTCAGGCCCCAGGTGCCCCAGCCCCAGGCCGCCTGTGGCCTGAGGCCTGGGCGGGGGGCTCAGGCCCACCAGGCCAGGCCTCATCACCAGGCTCAGCCTGGCCATCTTCCGCTGTTCTGTCTGTACCAGGCTCAGCCTGGCTCAGGCTCACCACTGGCACTATACCAGGCCAGGCCATCAGGCCTCAGCCCCACCACCAGCCAGGCCACTGAGGCTTAGGTTTAGGTTTAGGTTTGTTTAGGCTCAGGTTTGCCTGCTTCCAAGCCTGCCTGCCTGCTTCCAAGCCTGCCCAGCCCAAGCCTAAGCCCCAAGCCTCAAGCCTAAGCCCAAGCCTAAGCCCAAGCCTGCTCCAAGCCTCCAAGCCCAAGCCCAAGCCCAAGCCTAAGCCCAAGCCCCAAGCCTAAGCCTAAGCCTAAGCCCAAGCCCAAGCCTAAGGCCTAAGCCCAAGCCTCAAGCCTAAGCCTAAGCCCAAGCCTAAGCCCAAGCCTAAGCCCAAGCCTGCCCAAGCCTAAGCCTAAGCTCCAAGCCTGCAAGCCTAAGCCTCCAAGCCTAAGCCTAAGCCTAAGCCTAAGCCTAAGCCTAAGCCTAAGCCTAAGCCTAAGCCTCCAAGCCTAAGCCTAAGCCTAAGCCTAAGCCTAAGCCTAAGCCTAAGCCTAAGCCTAAGCCTAAGCCCCAAGCCTAAGCCTAAGCCTAAGCCTAAGCCCTAAGCCTAAGCCTAAGCCTAAGCCTAAGCCTAAGCCTAAGCCTAAGCCTAAGCCTAAGCCTAAGCCTAAGCCTAAGCCTAAGCCCTAAGCCTAAGCCTAAGCCTAAGCCTAAGCCTAAGCCTAAGCCTAAGCCTGGGCCTAAGCCTAAGCCTAAGCCTAAGCCTAAGCCTAAGCCTGGGCCTAAGCCTAAGCCTAAGCCTAAGCCTAAGCCTAAGCCTAAGCCTAAGCCTAAGCCTAAGCCTAAGCCTAAGCCTAAGCCTAAGCCTAAGCCTAAGCCTAAGCCTAAGCCTAAGCCTAAGCCTAAGCCTAAGCCTAAGCCTAAGCCTAAGCCTAAGCCTAAGCCTAAGCCACATAACAGTTAACTCTTGTGGCTGCGAGCAAAACACTAAAAGAGCTAACAATCAGGAGTTTAGCAGCTAACAATTCAAAAAGCTTGCTAGAGTCCTTAATATTAAGAGAAAACCTTTCCAAAGTCCGTTATTTTTCAAAACTTTAGCTCAAATTTTAGTTTTGTTACCCACCGTTTTGAGGTACACGCCATCTTTAGTCCCATTGTCGGCCCCTCGTAAGTTGAAGATGGTTTACTGAATGACAAGACAGTATTTTGCTCAAAGTTTGCATAATATTTAGATGTTTTATTCAGTTTATATCCTACTTTGAGTTTTTTGGAAACTTTTACCTTTTGTCGATCTTCCAAGCCAATCCGCATCCAATTTCATTGTCTCGTTGTTGCTTCGGTGTCTAAATGTAACCAAAACTTAGCTAAATCTGAGACAAACCAAAATTGTCAAGAATCCAGTAACAAAAACTTCAAAAACAATAAATTTGTATGTGATACACATTATTGCACAACTAGCACTTTATTTGATTAAGTTGATTATATTGATAGCTCCGAGTATTTGATTAAGTTGAGTGTTGTCTTGCTATCGAAAAGTTCCTAGTGGATAGGCTCTTTCAAATGCCAGAGCACCGAGAGCATCTTAAAAGAACAAAATAAATTTTCATCAGCCGAAGAACTGCCGGAAACTCAACAAGAACCAGAAGAACTTTTCGAAAAACTTGATGGGGAAGAGTTACTCAAAAAACTTTTGAAAAATCAAAATCACCATGACTTGAGAAAACTTATAAACGGTCATCCTGAAATGAAGACTATTTAGCTGGTTTGATCACAGAAAAGCTAGACGAGAATTTTCTCAAGGAATAATGTTTTGAAACGTCCCTCCATTCGATCCAAGAACCTCTTTCTGGCCGATTTCTCTTCGTGAGTCCGGAAAAAGGGTGGAGTAGGAGCAGAAATCTTAAGTAATCAAGAATAAGTATCCTTAGCTGTTCACTTATGCTCCAAAGAAGTCATAGTGCTTCATTGCAAAGCCAATGCCGAGAAAGGCATCGAAAAAGAGAAGCACATACCACCAGGCCTAAAAGAAAGTGATTTGCTTTAAAAGCATAATCATTGATCTACAAACGTCCACTTTTTCACAGCTGAAATTTTTTGAAAACCCCAAAATCTACAAAATCTATGACTTTCTTTCCCATTTCTTTCTTTAACTTTCTTATTTAAGTGTTCTGCTTCTTTTCTTGCAACTTTTAGTTTATTGTTTTCGAAAAACCAAGAAGAAGTTCTACTTATCTTGAACAAATAACAGTTTTTGATTTTTCGTCTAGTAAATGAAACAGGGAACTCTTTTTTGATGAGAAAAAGAGTTGTTTTTCCCGTACTTTTTTACCGATCTGGATTCAAAATATGGGGTTTTTGGTTTGACTCCGATGCCTCATAAAATTTTTGCAGAATTGTTGGTGCTTGTTTTTAAGCAGTTTTTTTTGAAAGCTCATGATCAGATTAAACTTTCAAAGGAAAAAGTTTGTGTGTGCCCCTCTCAAATCTCTCACCGAGAAAATTGTCTCCGATGTTGTCTCTTTGTTTTCTCATCTATTGTCTTTTTGTGAAATACCAAATTTAAGTCTCAAAAACGATTTATTGAAAACCGAAAATTCGATAACAAAAACAAGAACAAAAAACTAAGTCTGTTAGCTCAACGGAATCTCTTCTGTTGTCGGTCGAAATTTTCTCGAATTAACATCGAAAAAATCATTATTTATTTTTGTACCTTTTAGTAGCAAAACGCTTGCTGCGTGGTTTTAAAGGTCAAGGTTTTAAAATCGAATCCAAAAAACTTAATTGCTTAATTTTGTGGATTTGACGGATTCGAAAAAGTGACATCAGAGCCAATTTTGATCGACAAACAGAAATATGAGAGAAATGTTCGTCTTAAGGTGTTGTTAACGGCTAAACCAATGTAGGCCTCGCTTAACGTTGAACAGTCCGAGGCAAGGTTTAACTAAAAATTATTATTAAAGTATTCTAGCCAAGAAACCCGACCACTAAAAGCCAAGTGGCTTGATCGAGAGCCATATTGCCGTAGTCCTGAACGTTTTTGTGTCGAAAAAATCTTAAAAACTTACTACCCAAACCATGAGACCAATTTGAACGAATAAACTCGCCAAGCAAATGAATAAAAGGTTCAATTCGAGAGATTTGGCGCCCAAACTGAAACAGAAAGGCAAATTTGGATTTGATTTGATTTAAGTTCCAAACCAAGTTCATTGAATTCTGAAAATATTTTTGTGATTTCTTATAGTCTATTATTTCTTCTGTTTTCAAATGTCAAAAACTACAAGGTTTGAACGCATAATTAAGCTTTTTTCAGTTTTTTCTTTTTTTCAGGCCACCTTTTCCCCAAATATCTCATGTAGAGCACTTTCGAGACGGTGCCCAAATTGATGCCCAGCGAGGTGAGTGGATAGACGTGTGACATTGACTTCTCCGTCCACAACGAGATTGGGGAAAGCTACAAAATCGGTAAACTAGTTTCAAACATTCACTTAATCATACTGTACTGGGCCCAAGTAGTCTCTTTCAACGAAAAATTTGTTACCGTTGCTCGATCAGCCGCAAAAATCGCGTAACCGGCCGCATTCGGAGTATAATATCCGGTCATAAACAAATTTTCGTAATTAACTCCGAAAGCAAAAAGAAAAATGACAAAGACTGCGTATTGGAAGTGAGAACGTTTCCACAACTGAAACTCTTTTGAATGATTTTAGAAAAGAATAGAAGTTCAATGATTTCTGATGCCCAAAGCTAATCTTTTTCTTCAAAATCAGTTTTTTTGCAATTTTTAAGAAAAAAGCTTAAGCCAACCTTGTAATGAAAAAGGGGCAACCAAATAGAGGTGAATCGATTTAAATGCATCAAAATGAGGGCAAGCTGTTCGATATGAAAAACCGATGCTTGTATCGTCAAAAAGATGCGCCATGGGGGAATTGTCGACGAGATGTTTGTGTAGAATTGGGTGACCGCGAGGAGCTCCCGAGGCTTAATGGCTATCCATGTGTTCAGATAGGTGGCCAGGTACTGAAATTTAAAAAAAACAATAACCTGCTACTAATCTTCCTTTTAATCCATGATTTACTTTTTTGTGGCTAATTCTCAAAATCTCAAAAGAATTTGGAACAAGGCGATTCTTTTTGATTAATTTTCAAGTTATTATAAATTATATTAAACAAATAAACGTCAAATAAGGCGTTCCAAATTTTGATGTGAAATTGCGAGGTATTCAGTTTTCCTTTTGTATAAAACTTTTCCAAATAGGGTGATCAGTTTAGCGACTGAATAGCTTTCCTGGCAGCCGTATATAAAGCGATTTTGCTGTTCTTATTGCTAATATGCAAAAACTACGGTACTCTTTTTACTGATAGGGCATTTAAGAATGTCTTATTTGAGAGAAACATACTCTACTCACTAGAATTATTGATACAAGCGGAAAGCTCATTTTTGACCGTTCAGCTCTCGGTTTCTAGAAAAATCTGCAAATTGTTTCATTAGAAAGCTAAGAGTGTCAGCTTTTTATTGCTATTTCACACATAGCAAATTCTCATAAGTGAGTGTTTAAAAAAGTTTATCGTATCGATAGTAAGCTTATCGATAAGGTTTATAAAGTACTTACTTATTAAAAATCGCTATAAAATAGCAATCAAAAGGTGACATTCTTGACTTTTCAATGAAAAAAATTTACAGATTGATAGCTGTTTTAGAAGCTGAGATCTGAACCGTTAAGCATGAGCATGCCGTTTGTATCGATAATATCGATAAGCGAGTTTACCACTCACCACAATCAGCACAAAAGCGTAGACTCGATAAAACGAGTTTTTCAGAAGGGATTTGCTTCTCAAAATGCAAATGATTAACAGAAAATTGAGAATGGCGGATGGTATTCCGTAACTCAAGTAAATAATGAACTGGGATAGCATTTTTTGAGCAAAAAATGAAGCGACAAGAAGAGAAATTCGTTTCTAAAATCTACAAGCCACAAATTGCGGCTTTTCGAGAAAGCGAAAGGGGATAATTTTGCTAAAAATGGCCTTTTACAGTTTCACTTCTTTGCTGGCTTTTGAAAAAGACTTAAAAATCGAAAAACTACCTTTTTGAGGGGACAATTTCCTAGAAGATGCTTTTGCAAATCAGAAAAACTTTATAAAGAGTAAATGTTTGTGGAGTGATAGATTTTTGGTGTTTTGGAGCACTATCTTTAAAAACTTGTCCTACTAATCAAGCACTGTAAAACTTTCCTTATAGAAAGTGAATCTAAAATTTACGCCTTTAATTTCTTAGAAAAATTGCTACCAAATGCATGGCAAAGGATTCGACAACGAGAAATGATTTGTTTCTGAAAGAATGCGAGGCTCTGCAAAAAATTCGACACTCGAACATTGCGCAGTATTTTGGAATTGATAGAAACGATATCTTCAATATTTTCTATTCCCTTTTCTATTCTCCACTCTTATCGAGCTTGTCAAATTGTGTGTCTGTGTCGTCCCATTTTCTTTCAGTTTCCCCTTTTTTCAATTTATCTCTTCTCATCCAAATGTCCATCCAAAAAGCATATCCGATCCCTCAAGCGGATCAAAGTATAAAACTTTATTTGTTTTTTTGAAGAATAAATGCTTAATCAAAAAATCACGCACGAAACTTTGAGCACACAATTGAGCAGACCTGTATTGACATTAAATAAAAGAGGGAACTGTCTGTGAAATGATTTGAGATTAGAGAAGTAGGATATGATGAGGATTTGTTGCTGGGGTGTACCTGTATTTGGGAGGACGAGGGGGAAATCTCTTTTCTTTTCAGATCAGTAAAGAGTTCTTGTTAGCTGGGGTCTTTGGTCATTTGATCGATCCGAGTTCATACGAATCGTCGAGGCACGAGATGCGTGTAACATCTAAATTTAATGCTTTGCTTGATATCGACATTTCCAATCGATTCCCCGACCCTGAAAACCCCCGGGTACAAATTTACAGCTCAATATCTTCTTTTTGTACCATTGCGTCTTTAACAGCTTCTTTAACGACCTCTACAAGTGCTCGCTCTTCTTTACCATCGGTTTTACCAATTGAAGCTGATGTTCATTGGTAATTGGGGTAAAATCAAAGTTCCATGTGAATAACCATATAATTAATAATAATATTATTATTATTTTCTGACCTGTGGCGGAATGTGATGAGAGAATGAATGTGATCGAAGATCGGAAGAAGCTGATCGGGCTGAGTCACAACGGTTCTCTTTGGCCCGGATCATCCATGACTAAATGATTGCTTTAAATAGGCTCGTTTCTTGAGCCGTTAGGTAACTATTTAATAACTATATTGAATTCTAGAAAACAGGTAAATTTATCACTTTTGTTGAATCTTTTCGCAAAACTCACACATGCACAGCAAAGAACGGCGAAAACGACTAAACAGAGGGTCGTGGCCGCAATGAGAACTGCTAAAAAGTTCTTTTAGAATTCTTTATTTTTCCTTAATTACCCCAATAAACAGAGCTTTTGTTAATCTTTTCTTTCTCAGCAACTTGAGTAGCAAACCAGGTGTGCGGTTCGGCTGAATATGTTGAGCCCAAGTAACGGATAAGAAGAGAACCGTTCATTACCTGAAAGACGAGCTATTTTTGGTGATTTAGAGCTCCAGGTATAATATAGAGTTCAAATGCTTAAAAGTTTACCAAAGCTTGATAACTAGTAGCTCTCGTCTAAATGCATCAAAATATTATACATCATAAGAATAAGCGTTTTAAATCTTTGAAACACTTGAATTAGGGTTTAGGTTACTCTTTGTTTTTTTATAACTCACCGCTTCATGTATCTGTTGAGCTTTCTGGCGTGCGTCTGGCGATTGAATGACGAAACGAACCGAGTCGGGCACACGAACTGACAAATCCCGCACTTCTCGTTCGGTGAGCCCGAATCGGGACAGCAAAATGGCTAACACTTGACTAAAAATGATGCTTGAAAGTACTTTAAATGTGTCATTCAGCTAACAAGGGAATCCAGCTTCAAGGACATCAGCTCGAAGTTCAGAATCGCTTCGTGCTCGAGTGCATAAAATGCTTTTTCAAAGATGCAAAAAAATTTGGTCTTATGGGACTAGAACCAAAGCCAAAAAACTTCATAAGTTCAACAGGCTAGTATCCATTAGGCCACACCGAAGCCGTTGCAACTTTTCTTTGTGGCGGTGCCATGAAGAGTCCGAAATTTAAGAAAATTTTCTATGCCAGATTCCTTGCGATTGGGTGTTTGCAGCTAATTTTTACAGTTTTAGAATCAGCATAGCCTATAAGATGCACGAAGCAATTCTGAACTTCGAGCTGGTGTCATTCCATTGTAAGTTTGGCTCTCGTTATCGTCATTTACCTCTTTATTCGATCCTTATCATTTAGCTCCAATCGTGATCCTTTCAATGCGAAACCCATTTCATATTGTTCACTCGGTCGTCCATCGTCCGAAAGCAAAGGGGTGTCCATATTAAAGCCGATTCCTGAAATTTCGCGTACGAGTACTAACGAGTACTAATAACGATAGACGATTAACTCGAACTATGCAAATTTTATAAACTAACTGTAGCAAAAAGAACAAAGTTATTGCTGCTATGGGTAGGTGAGAGTATTAGATTTTAAAAATTTAAATTTAAATATTAGCCAAGCTGTTTCCATTTTTCCTCATCAAATCACCTTCACAAAAGCGTTCACAACTATCTCTTGTTGGGAAATTGTTCAAATTCCCCCCACATCCACCATATTCAAACGGGAGACAACTCTGCTCATCGGGTGAATAGAAATATCGTTGAACATTCAAAGAACAACCCCCAATATCCATTCGTTCGTGGCAAACGTGACCTAAACATGTATAAGAGCTATTGCAGAGTTTAACAAACGTTTTGTAACACAGCAGATTCCGGAAGAATTCCGGGGATGTGTGAGGCAATAATGAGTGGATGGGCAGCCATTCATTTGAACTGAGCATTGTAGAGGAGAACCGTCATCGAATGATGGATATGGGATTCCATGTGGGCATTCGGATAAAACGCCATTCACTGGAATTTAAGAGATAAGTTCTTTTGAAATAGTAGCTTTTACAGTATTCAAACGTTACTGTAACTTTTATAGGGTATTCTAGCTACAGTTCCACCCTACCAAATGATTCTTATTCATTTTTCTATTAAAGTTTTTCTATCGAAGACTTTTATTGAGTTTTCTATCGAATTAAGAAAGTTCTAGATATGGAAAAGCAAAAACTATCTACCTCCCGGACAACAAACACCTCGTCCATCTCCGTTTTCACCTGCACAATAGAAATCAGCCGGACATGACACTGATCGATCATTTCTAGAGAAATTTCATTAGTTTAGAAAACCAGATAAGCAATCACTTGCACTCGAACGGAGAAAATGTTCTCGAATCAAAAGCCGGCTTGTTTCCTCTGGAGCAAGGATTCGGTTCACCTAGGATTCGAGTTGAATAAGTTTAAAGTATACACTCAACATGAATAATGCGACATAAATAAATACCCAACACACAACCCTGCCCTAATACTCCTAAAGATGTAGAGAAAAACCCATGTTTATGGGAAAAGAGCGAAATTTTCTAGCCGCTGGGATCGAATCCGCGACCATGCAATACTAGGATACAAAACTCCTAAACACTCGGCCATGGCGGCGCTTGAAGTGCTTCTTTCAAAGTGCTTCTTCAACGTGCTCTCAAAGTGGTACTTTTTGAGCAGTGGTGGTGGTTTAGTGGCATGGTTTAGTGCCAAATTGCCTTGTTCAGTTCCTGAACAAGCCACCGAACCTAATCTAATCTTTTTAAGCCATCGAATATTTTCAAAGTCACTGTAACTTTATCAACAAATCAATAAATTCACTTACAGACTGGCATTGCAATACAGTGAGCCTCGGAACAATCGGGACTTCTCAGGAGACAAATCGATGAGTAGGGGCAACGAATTGATAAACAAGGGTCTCGACAGGGACAACCTAAAAAAATGTTTGAAAAAATAGCTTTTAAAAAGCATTTGGTTTTATTTTCTGTTATTTTCAAATACTCACCAGCTAGTGGACATCCCATTCCATCAGTTTCCACTCCGAAGGGACATGAGATCACACAACGCACCGAACAATGGGCTATTTGAGCTGAAAAGGATTCAGTGAGCCTATCAAATTGTTTGTTTCTTATCACCAGTGCAAACATCTTGTCCAATTAACGGGATTCGCTTTGATCCGAGAATCTCGGTGCCTGTCGATCTGTCCACACAGCGACACAAACCAGAGAGCTCGCATTGAACCGCTGAGAATTTGCCTGGAAATTTTGAGATTTACATATGTTCTGTGTTTCAAAAGCAATTTGATATCGTTACAATACTGTAAATTACCGTCATCTTTCTGACAAATAGGTTCAGCGGTTAACACTTGACCGCCAGCTTGTCGGATCTCTTCGTAGCTGGCACGGAGAAGTTGACAGTCTGAAAAAGCTTTATACTATTGTCAGTTGAATAAAACTTGTTTATCTATTAGGATATCTATTATTATTATCTATTAGTTTATCTTTCTATTAGTAGAGTACAAAAGAATGGACCAAGTTCCAGCTATAGTTATCCTGTAGGGGTAGGCCTTGTCTATAGCCTTGGCCTGACCTTTCTGAAGGTTCTGAAGACCCGGATATTTCCATCTTTCTTTCTTTTTTTCCTCTCTTCCTTTCTTCTTCCCCATTGTATTTCCTTCTTTCTCTTGGCAAGTTAAGCTACCGAATAGCTCAGTGGAGCAATTGCCCGGAAAGCAAAGTCAATCGGCCGAGGTCGAGGGTTCAATCCCGTCTACGGAAATCCACCTTTTCTTGCCAATTCCTTCACTTCTTTATCACGGCCTAGGACCATCCCTGGTCCAGAAGTCAGGTCTGGAAAGAAACCCTGTATCATTTCCCACTTGTCTCATTTGGAGCCGACTCTATCATTTGAACTTCAACAGTGGTCGTCTCGATTTTATGCACAGCGACTAGAAAATGATCGTTTACAATTAAACTTATAAACAAACTTTTCAAACAACACATCGATAGATTATCTTGTGAATCGGGAATCGGATGACATTCCCCAGTCGGACATTCAGACTCTCGATAACCACAAAGAAGTGGTGAACGGAGCCGCACGATTGGAGACCAGCCATTTGGACACCCCGATGAGACACCTGAATTACAGTAAGTATTAGATTCCGATATGAAATATTGTTATATATTCAGTTACACAAGAACACTCACATTTCGGAACTAGAGGGCAATTCCCTTCAAGACACGAGTCCGACGTGACAATGCACGTTTGCCCTCTTGACGAACAGTCCAATCGCTAGATTTTCGTAATTAGTTGCAATTTTATTTATAATACATCACACGGAGATGCACATTGACAATCGATAAGTGGACATCCCGATGAATCCAAGAGTAAACCACGAGGACAAGTTGATGCGGCGCACAACGATCTACAGCCACGAGCTACTGAAATGAAAGATTTGCTGGTGATTATGGGTTACGGTAGCTATGTAGAACTTGTATTGAATCAAATTTTCTACTAGCATATCTTGTTGGTTCTAGATAAAAGCTAAAATTCCATTTCACCTGAACAATCGGGCAGTGGCTGATTGCTGCTCTTTCGCGTGCCGACGATCTCGATTCCCGACAGTGGATTCACACACCAGCACTCTCTAAAAAGGCTTTAAAAGTTATTTTTATAAAATTGAAACCCTGCTCGAATATCACATTGTGCTTCCTTCCATCGACCATCTTTTGTGCATTGAACGGGTGGCGGATATGGGGATGAGAGTTGATGAAGAGCTCGCAAATATCCCGATAGCAGTAGGACACAACCGGGTAAAACGGCCGGTAGACACTCACGGCCACAATCATTTGAACAACACTGTAATCATGAAATACAGTAACCCTTACTATTCCTTCTAACAGTAAGAAACGGTAAATTCTAATATTAAGAAGTGGTAGAATTTCGATAACGAAAGCCAAAATTTGACTCCTGACGCAAGAAATTGAGTGCTATTAGTCCCAATATACTGAAACAGAAGGCCGGAATTTTACAGTAAACTTGAGTTTATATTTCTCTACAAAGCTACCTTTTCAAAACTCGGACAATCGTCATCAACCGAGCACAGGTTTATGCAGCTTTTTTCTCTACCAGGCAAATGCTTGATCGATGGACATTTGCCCACTCGTTCCTCTTCCTCGGATGAAACTAAATTCATTTAAAGTAAAATCAGAATTCAATAGTTACCTATTTTTATCAACTTCTTGCCAGCGGGTATGATTTTGTGCATGATGGTGATTGGGTTTTTCACTTCTTTCTCTTTCTCTCCAACACTCGGGAGAAGCTCTTGTTTTGGTGAAGACCATCTAGGAATAAAATTTCTGATGAAAAACTATACATATCTCGTTCAAATTTTATGCCTTTACATTAAGAAAACTATGTATTGATATCAAACTCACTTGTAAATACATTGAATCCCGCAGCCATTGAAGCAGCAAAGTGATCCGGGACAGTTGTTGTGAGAATAGCACTAAATTTTTATTTATAGAAATTAAGTTTGATGATTCAAAGTCTAACTTTAGTTTGGAGTTCAATATTGTTCAATATTTTGTACTCTTTTGGCCAATTCTCTCACCTCAACATCACAACTCGGTCCATCAGCCGTTGTCGAGTTGAGAAGAGGCAGTGATGGGCATGCTGGCCATTTTTCCATGTGAATCGGTTCTGAATTTGAGGTTTATCTATAACAATTATATCTATAACAATATTTATAACATCAACAACCTGCTCCCTGACAACAATAGCCCCGACCCTCAAAGCCCGTCGAAACACAATGAAATCCTTGAGGACATCGGGTTGATGGAGAACATTCAATGAGCAGCGAAGAGATCATCAGTGGAGGGGAATTGCTGGGGCAAATTGAGGGAATGCCTGCAATGGTTACTTCATAGAACAACAACAATTGCACTTTATTAAAGTATACATTTATTCAATACGAACAATGTGACACAAACAAACAAATACACAACTCAACACCCAACCCCTAAAGATGTTGTAAAGAAAAACCCAAGCATTTGGAGAAATGAAGCTAATATAGCCGGCGGGATTGAACCCTTGACCTCCCAACTAAGAGCTCTTAGCCAGTCGGCCATGGCGGCCATTTGGTCATTAGCTCTAAAATCGGCATGGAAACGCCTTGAAAGTAACTAAAAACTTCGGCAGGATTTTAAAATGTTATATCTCAAAAATTTGCGTATGCTTACTTAATAAAGTTGCCATTCAAGTAAAGTTTTCTCTTTTTCAGACTTTTCTAGATAATTTGACTTACATCGAGGCACCGGTGGACATCTTTCCGTCGTGCACTGCACCGAGACAAGACTGAAATTTTTAGTTCAGCGATTTTTTTAAAATAAGAACTAAAATCAGATATGTTTACTAAGTATTTAGTTATTAAACTAGTTAATTTTATTTGCTTAAAAGATTCCCCACGAGCAATGGTGCCCTTTTCGACAAACGACTTCTTGACACGGGTCGAGACATTCACAAAGTGGACACCCATCGACATCAAGTCTCAGCCTGCAAATATCGTCAAAGCAATGAATTTTTAAAGCCTAATGTTTAAGTGAACTAATATTTCTACCCTCACCCCACTGGACATTTCTTGTCACAAGGCATGATCCGACAGGATCTCGGCAAACGGCATCGCGGCACTCTCCCCATCGTTCTCGTGCCTGAATTAGAGGAATTCGATTAGGTTTTATGGATTGTACAGTTTTGATGAAATTTTTACGAACCTGGAATCTCATTTCCCATCTCATCGACACACCAACGGAGATTATGCACGGATTGAATGAGCTCGAAGGCTCCCTCCGAGTCACAAGTCGGCACATGGTAATTCGGATTAAACACCGCCAGCGATTGAGCAGCGCCACGGGCGTGAAGGCCTGTAAAGTGGCCGAGTAAAAGCTCTAGTTCAATCCTACAAACCATCGATAGTCGATAAGACGCTCATTATCAACAAAAGATCAATAATTAAGTTTGGTTCAAGTCAGGTTCAGATTGGTTTTTTAAATTTGAGCTAAAGTACAGCTTGACACAAGTCAGTTTAATTAACTATCATAAACTATTATAACTTATAAAGTCTTACACGGTGTGGTGAGATGCGAAGATGTGCAAGCTTTTCTCCCGAACCCGACATTGCAACATAGCTGAAGCTGTGGGCATTCCTCATTCACCACACATTCACTCTAAAATTATTCTTTCATTTCAACTAAAACTTTCTACGATCAACTCATTAACACCGTACCTCCAATCTTTTGCCCGTTTCAAACTCTTCGGGGATCTCCACCGGCAGACACGAGCCGATCTTTGGCTCTCGGTGAATGGGAACGATTGCGATCACTGGAAAGATAGGGATTTCAATTCTATAGTGGGATTAAACCAGCTGGCAGACAGCTCATCCCACATCCATTAAAGCAGCATTTGTTTCCCGATGGACATCCATCATCCAGCACACAATCTCTTGTACACGATGTAGAGATGCCAACTGTTGGACAACCACCCGGCGCTGATCTCGGTTCTGAAAAGGACTATTATCTATTACTGTAGAATTTGATTCATTGAGCTAATAAAACTAGATTTAAACCATTCTAAAGCTCTTGAGATTCTCTATTTTTTGGTCTATAGATCCTGGTAATCCAACGGATTTGAAGCCAGTTTGAAGATCTCAAACGAAGAGCTTGATGGGGAAATTGTGGAGATGATTGTTGTCACCGTTGAACCGCCGAGCGAGTCTTGTGAGTCTATTTCCTTACCTGGAGCCGGACAACAATACCCTCCTTGACTCGTGTGTGCTCTACAATATGATGGGGTCATCGTGTCTCGACACTGGTTATTCTCTCGACACTCAACGGGTAACAGCGTCGTTATATCTAGAATGAGCAATCTCTTAATAGGTGTTTTTCCAAAAACTACCGTACCCTTATCTTAGTTTCTTTAGTCAACAACCTTTAAGTGGAGCTCCGATAGGACACGGATTGATGACACATCTCGGAAGGTGGCGACAACGAGGCGTCAAACATTCACTCGGCGCCATCGGAACGCAGAAGGAATCGCCCGGGCAAGCGATTTTCTAAAATTTAAACAGTTTAACACTTTTCTTCAGTTAACCATAATAAAGAAGCGAAGGAATTGGAAAGAAAAATTAATTTCCAATTGCTCTAACAACTGAGCTATCCGATATCCTAGCTTGCCAAGAGAAAAAGGAAAGACAAGGGGGAAGAAGAAAGGAAGAAAGGAAGAAGTTAACTAACTAAATGGATTCCAGGAATCTACTCAAAACCAACTCAGAAGTGAACTGATTTTCAAACAGTTTAGAGTTAGCTCGCTTCAACTTCTTGGCTGGTTGGGGGTTACGGTAGATTGAAAACTTGTCAAATTTGGGTTTTTCTGGTTTTAATTCTATCTGTAAACCCACATGACACGGATCAAAGCAATCGCACGTCTCACAGCCGTTCGAATCGAGTGCCGCTCCATGGAGGCACTCTGTAGGCGAATCGATGCACGATTTCTGTGGGCATTCGCGTGATACTAAAGTTTGAATCAATATCAATTCTTTACATAAATATTTCTAAATTTGTAGATATAAAGCAGATTTCTAACCGGCACAATTCGGTAGAAGGGGTCTTCCAATCCTCGTCCCTCTCACTTCGATCCCTCCATCGCTCACACACCAACAAAACAATGAATCGCATTGAACGGCTGCGAAAGAGCCATCTGTAATTGTTGCACTAAAGATGATCAAGAAGAGATTTTCAAACTGAAAGTTAGTCCAGCTTCTTAAGCTAGCTTTAGCCTTTCTGGATCTTTCTGCTAGATCTGTCATGATTTTTAGCTTACCAGTCATTTTATTGAGTTATTTGAATCTTAAAGTTTGAATTAAGCTTTATTTTTTAAAGATTTTCTGTTTTTCTAACGCTTTCTCCCCAAACCGGATGATTGGATAAGAAAGCGCGAAAACGAAAACGAAAACAGGAAATCTCGACCCGATCATCGGCTTTAGCCTTATTTTCCTTTCCAAAGTTCATCCGTAACCATGTTTTTATATTTTCTACTATTAGGAATATTTCCAGGTTAGCTGATATTTTGAAACTTTCATAATTGCATAGCTTTTTGCAGAATTTTCCGCTCAAAAAGTCGGCGGAAACGAGCCGCTGATCGTTCCGACTGGAGGGCCGAGGGCGAGTGAAATTATAATAGCATTTATAATCTTATAAATTTATATTTAACTAAATCTTTATCTTTAACTATCTTTATATCTTTATACCGTAAATGCTGTATTAGAATGACACCCTCTAATAGAATGGCACCCCTCGAATGACACTCACCTGTTCCCTCGAAAACTTGACTTTAGACCCCCTTGTGGGGGTTCTATGAATAGATCTAGGCCTAAAACCTACTAATATTTTATCACCAGTAAAATTTAAAACGCTATTTTTGGAAAATTTTAAAAATTTTTTTGAAAAAAAAATCAAAAGGGTTTGTTTGGAGATTCAAAGGGGGCCGCGGGTAAGGAAATTATTTCACTTTTAAATGTGTTTTTGGTACGTTTTGGACAAAGGTCCATCGTTTAAAATAGTTTTTAACGAATTATAAATTTTTGATTCATGTGGTCCCCCCTTACCTACTTTTTGGATTGATCGATTTTGAGGGGTTGGAAAATAGAATGACATGTCATTCTAATACAGCATTTACGGTATATCTTTACATCTATTCTAGTATTCCAGGCGATTTTCCCAAATTTAATCACTTCGGACAATTTCCCACTTTTCCCATTCACCGATCAGTTCAACACGGGTTTCGAGTTGAATCCAGCGAATAAAGTGGTAAGTTAAAAAGATATGCCTCTATTTGAATTTTTAGATATTTATATTTATTAGTTGAGTATTTGATTTTTTAAATCTTCCCTGTTTAGGCCCTTTCAGGGGACATGAATTTCCCGGTGCCCGGCTGGGGAAACGTGGATTTGGACGGGAATCTCTACTCCGGAAATATTAACACCGATTTCAAAGTATACAAATCTATAAAAAGTACCAAAATATAGCCTATTATATTTAAACCTTATCTGCAATGACTAAGAAACGTCTATTACCATTTTAGATTGGTTATCAATTCCGTCCCACGAACCACCTACACATCAAGCCGGAAACGTTGGCATTGTTAGGGCAAAATCCGGCTTTCCGAGAGGCTAGACGTTTGTTTTTTGAGAAAACTTTAAGTCAGATTACATCTACTTACAGGAAAAGCTCAAGAAGTTGTGGTTGGTCGGATCCCTTACGGGTAAGTGAACTTGTGAAAAAGATAAGATAAACTGGATAGTTTCTTGTAGTTTTTTGTAGTATGTTATCTATTCTTTAACGTTATTTGATCTTTGCTCAGACTTTTACAAGATTCATCTAAATCCTATTTAGATATGAACCGATCAAATGCAAGCCACCATATTGTAATCCATTTGTTCATTCGGGAGCGGTTGCTGTTGAATTTGAGCCAGGTTTGAAGAAATTTGGCCAAAAATCTCATAAAAATTGAATTAGGAGACGATTCTTTCTTTATTGGCGGTCTCGATTTCCCGCTTCCGATCGGCGAAATGGGACAAGGAGTCCGCTTCCCATTGTCGGGCGCTGTTGAACAGGTGAGCTTTAATAAGGCATATTTTGGCAATGGGATACGTGGCAGTGTAGCTCATTGGTAGTCCGTTAGCGGGAGGTAAGCGAGAGGTCGAGGGGTTCGAATCTCGGCATGTTTTGTATTCTCAGCCCCAACCCAACCCAGTGTTCAACTCTTTTCCTCATGGAAAAATGAAAGTTTTGGAGATGAAGATCTATCAAGAGATGAATTTCTGTCAGCTCTACTGATCCTTATCAATTAGCCAAAACTTTCCAGGGAACTTCTCCATTCGCTTATGCTCACGGTGATGCGTACAATCCGGTTTCTATGTGGGACATGGAGAAAATGGAAGATGACACGAAACCGATCAATATGAAAAGGAGAGCGCCGACAAAAAAGTCTGCTTATACGGCTGAGGTTGGCTTGTTTGCTTGATATTTTAAATTACAGTATTTTACGTCTAATATTTGTTTGAATGCCGTTAACTTGAATCGTTAGGTTAGTCTTTAGTTTGAATGTTAGATGCTGAAAGTTTCATAAGCCAGAAAAGTCAATGTTGCACTGTAAAGATCTAGAATTCTATAGCGAAATGAAAGTATTCAGCCAGAATATCATCTAAATTCTTCACTGAATGCTTTTTAATCTAGCATACTGTAATTTGATAAAACAAGGACTGTACATTGTTCTTTTCAGGAAAAGAAAGCTTTCTACCACAAATTTTTCGGCCGCGAAATGGACGATCTCGAGAAAAAGGGGAATAAGATCGATTTCTCTTAGATAATAACGATATCTAGATAATAATCCACTATATAATAAACGGGTTTGTAAATTTCATTTTCGAAAAACCTACCAAGTTCGCATTGAACATCGTTTGATTGTCCGATCTGCTGGAGAGCCGCTTTCAGCTGAACGCAGGCTGACGCTTTCTCGGGCCACGCACAATGCCTGAAAGTCTAAGAAATTTACATAATTTTTTTGATAATTGCTTTAGCTTTTAAGATTTAAATGCAAATTTCAAATTCACGGAGAAAAATGCACCTTCTGCACCCATCCGAGCAACATTTCTGAACGCCCGGGCACGACGAGTCACTCAAGCACAAATCAATGGCCCTGAATTTCCATTGGAATTTAAAAATTGTTATATAGCTAATTTATATTCTGCTAATATCTAGAATTTAGATAATATCTAATTGCTTACATAGATGGGCAATTCTTCGCCTCGTGCACTTCGACCGGACATTGCCCTGGTTTCTCGAGTTGAAACGAGGACTCCAGCTCGACCTCGGAAAATGAGGCGGCTGCTTCTGGAAGGGATATTCAGTAAATTGATCGCTTTTAAAAATAATATTTTTAAAGCACTCACGAGTACACGATGTTCCGCACCCATTGTAACAGCATTTGTGCATAGGTGCGCAGTGCTCATCAGTCAAACATTGTTTCTGAAAGTGAGCCCGATGTTACTGATAATTTATGATTTGGGCACAAGGCTTACGAGGGAAACACCTCGGATCGGGTCCAAGTTTTGTAGGCTGTTAGAAGGGGCTCAGAATAGAGTGTTTTGAAAATTCAGCTGTAAAGCTTCGGATCTGATAAAGTTATAATGTTTGTAATTTTCATTATAAATTTTGATTTTGAATTAGAAAAAAACGAGAAAAGGAAATGTGTGGAGAGAACAAAGGCTCTCTCCGTTGCAGTAGCTATTGTGGTCAAGTGGTGTAGTGGCTAGGGAGTTTGAATACGAGACAGGTCAACGTTGATACCCTCGAGTTCCACCAAAGTCGAGTCTTTGAACTTTCGCAAAAAAAGCTAATAATTTGAAGATTCTAATTCTCTTTGGCTTAAATGACAAATTGACGAGGCCAGGGCGGTTTTTGGGTCGTTTTTTGGGTTTTTTGAATCTTGCGTTCAAGCCTGGCTTCTGGCGAATTCAGGTACTTTTTTCGGGACCAGAAGCAAGATTTTGGTTCTGGTCTCGCTCTGAGCCGGGAAAATCGAATTTGGCCTGACTTTGGTTGGCAAGTTTGAGATCTCTTGTCTTGTACTACTTACAATGAGAAACCAGTTACTTTGTTCACTTGTTTTCAGCCACAAATATCGCTACCTTTAGTACAAATCTGGATTTTAAAATCACCTTGCAAATCTCGTTCTCTTGAATGTTGATGATGGGAAATGTGGGTGGACAAGCTCCTGCTTTTATGTTCGGTGGAGGACCGGGACAACAAATTCCACCCGTCGAAATACCAAACTAAAAGTTGATACGATAGTTTAACCAAATCATCAAATCAAATTTTTATATCATAGCTATCTTATATCTTTTCACAAACTTTATGACACCAAAAGTGGCGCGGGCAATCGGTGACGAGTGAGCACGATTGAATGAAACCGGCCGAGGTGGCAAAAGGATCGCCTTGGGGGCAAGCATTGGCTATGCCTGAACCCAAAAATGATTAATTTTCGTAGAAAAATTCTCGAGAAAACAGTACATCTTGGTTGTTTGGAGCACTCGGTGTCCACCTCCCGGCACTTCACAGCACTCAGTTGACAAAAAGAGCCTTGAGGGCATTTTACCTAAAGAATTTGTTGATCTCAAGACTAAGAATATCTTGATATATCAAAATTGATTCGAAATTTCAGTACTTGTTGGCATGGATCAACACAAACGCATGTAGGACATCCATTTGATGATAGAGCGAATCCAAAAGGGCACTCGGCTCGGCACACAGGCAATTGACATTCGGATAAATCCGCTAGAAATATGCTTAGCTTTTAAACAATTTAGCATTTAAACTTTATTTATTTAAACTATTTACTTTATTTATTTGACATTTAAAGTATTTAACTTTACATACGTAAACAAGTTGGCGTTTTGTGATGAGTAACTCGTGTGCCGGCTTGTTCAACGCCCGTCAACCTATCCACACAAAAGCAACCGTCATCGTCACACTTAAAACAATTAATTATAGTGTGTTTATAAAAGTAAGATCTATTACTAGTTGTATTTTTCTAAAATTCCATCCCTTACCTGCTTTCGCTCGAAAAATCCCTCCGATGTACATTGGAGAACGGATCGAAGTGAATAGAGAGAAGAGGTCAACCATCGATGGACACACGCTGCAAAATATACCTACTATATATAAAATATAATATAGTTGTTGGATTTAAAATAAAAAAACTAAAAAGTCGAGATTGAGTGACACTACGGGGGATCGACCCCGGACCCCGGATCCCGAAGCCGTAGAAAAGCGCGCTCTCGACTGTCACGACAACAAGTCCGCGGCCAGAAAAACTCGCTGTGAAGCGGGTTTTTCGGCTGACTATCATATATCAAGCGAATTTTATGGTATTTTTAGTCAGCATCTGGTTTACTGGGTAACTAATCCGAGCCACAACAACTTTGTCAAAGACAAGGATTAGAATATTCTACCCAGCTTGCTATGCTGAAGCTCTTTAAAACTTACGTGACGCAGAGTCTGGATACTGACACCTTGATCCACATTCGGTCTCACAACATAGTTTCACTCCTTCACAAGAGGAATCGGAGAGACAAGTTGAGGGGCAGCTGGTTGAGTTGCTTGGCTCGACGAGAGCACAGGAGCCAACGTTTCTTGTGTAGAGCTCTAAATTTTATCATAGGTGCGATTGTTTATCAAAGATTTCTTTTCTAAAGTATCACCCTTGTACTGTAATCTTTTTACAACAGTAGTACTACTTTTGGTCTTGACCATAAATCAATTCTCAGTTCAATCATTTTCAATCAATCATGCTCTAGAGCACAAGGTACAGTAGTTGCTTTTATTTTTAAAACTTTGCGCACCTTTATTATGCCGAAAAACGGATCCCGGCGAGAAACCGGGCTTTATTGGGGTGGACAATGTAGTCGTCAGGGATCTCACGGGGTTCATCGGTGAGACTGGATGAGGCAAAAATGACATCGAGACACATCGCAGGGCACAACCATCGAAACAACACTGCAATTTCTCTTTTTTCCATTTCAAATTATTTTATCTACCTTCCCAGCTCGACAATCCGTATCCACCATGCACTCTTGGCGACAATTTTCCCGAGTTTTTGGTTGTCTCGCGGGGCAATTGCCTTCACGGACTCCTCTCGCTGCGCCGGGGCAACAAAAACCCAGCCCATTGTACCCAATCTAAAACCAAAGAGCCCTTTGAATCCATTCTATTGGCTAAGACACTTGTTGACACAAGAAACGAGGTACTGAATGGATACTTCGAAGGCTCATAGTTATCTGAGCCCTTGTTGATCTTATCTTACACTTTTAAGGATCAAGGTTAACACCGTACCCCAATTCTTGTCAATCTTTGCATTAAAATGTATCTGGTACAAAATTATCTAGAAACTAGAATCATTTTAAGTCTATTCAACTCACTTTGCTACACTAACAACATTCCCCTCTCCTCATAATTGTTTCCTTTTATCTCCCCGCTTCGAGATGACCCCTCAAGGAGGATTTCTTGTGTTGACGATCATTTACTTCATTTACTCGAGGCGGTATCTCGCAAGTCACCCAACAAATAAGAGAAAAGAGTCCCGGAAACAGAATGGGAAAGGAAATGGACTAAGGAGAGACCTTTTGTGGGAGAGTTTCTGTGCGTGATAGTGACAGGTAGGTAAACATGAATCTCATCTTATTCCTCTCTTTTTCTTTACTCGATCAGATCACATCTTTATCCACATCTCAAGTCAATCACCTCCATTATCCCCAACTTAGTCAAATCGATCAAATCACGGAGAAGCTTTGGGAGGATTGCTTAGAGTAACAGTTCAACACCAAATCATCAATTTCCTGTGACATAGAGGTTTCCTTTATTGTATTAAAAATAAGGTACTCAGGTATTCAAAGTTTCCGACTTTCGAGAGTCTTCAAAATATCCGCAAATCAGCCTGGTTAGCGTTTGGCCACTTTTTGTTACTTTCGTAAAATCCAAGAAATCCTTATCGATATTAGATTATATCGAGTACAGTATTTCAGTTTCTAAACAAATCCAAATCTTCCTCGAATACCTGGTGACAGAAATGAGCATCCCCACATTGAGTGCTCTGTGTGCAAAGACCGGTGACCCCATTGGGCAAAGTCATCGGTTGATCCTCGGGGCAAGGATTGATCAAGCCTGCAAATAGTTTCATCCAAAAAATACTCTGAATACTTTCCAGTACAGTATTTATTTTTGTTTCAAATTCAAATAAAGTACTATTTTTTGATATTTTCCAAGTAAAGTTCTTTATTTCTAAACCTTAAGTAAAGCTTTTTTTGGTAAGTAAAGGCAAAAAAAAGCGCACTCACATCTCGGCACTGGAAGACAAGGAGGAGATGCACAATCCGGTTCCACCAATTGACATGATTCCCAGCTTAGTGGGCAACTATTGCCGCGTAAATAATGAATGGTTCAATTTCTTTAATTACCGTATTCCATCACACGGATTCTTGCATTCACAGTTTTTCACCGGGCATCCAGAGGCTGTCATTTTGTGACCATGTGGACACTTGTTGATGCATGAAATCTCACAAGAACGGGGCGCTGAAAGAACTTTAAATAGAAGTTATCTGGCTTGTTGATATTGTTGCACGTTGCATGGAAGGATTAGCATTGATACCGACTGTACGCCCGTCATTATGGAAATGGCGTTCTATTAGAGTATTTACGGTATTCTGTTTTTATTTCTCAAGGCTATGTGAAAAGCTATTTTTCTTGTACCCTTCTATTCATCAAACCTTTCCCTTGAAATAAGATCAAGAGAAAAGCTTTTGTCTTGCATAAAGGTGACACAGGAGGCGTTCTAATCTCTCAGCTATGCAAATTTTGCGCAAATTCTTGTTGATAAAGAGAAAAGGGGAAAAGGGGAAAAGGGGACACTTGTGAAAGACACGGATGGATGAAATAGAGGGGAACACTCACGGAAATCACGCAAACACTAGATTTACCCCTCAAAGGCATGCGCTTGACTTTTGTGATAGATATAAAATATTTAACTAGATAACTATAAGTAACAGGTAAAACGTATATCCACAAGAGAGCCATGAAAATTGGTGGCTTGGAATTAGTTCTTAAATATCCACTGATTGTCAGTGCCACTTTCGAATCAGAGAATGAAACGTACACAAACAAATGAGCGGCGACTTGAGGGATTTCTGGCGTCGCGTCCCCGGCACTTCGGCTCCGTTTTGCGAGTCAGCACACCAGCAAGTTGACAAACTAGATAACAATAATTAAATCAATCAGAAAAACTTAGAGTATATTCGATAATGGATTTCGCATAGTATTTTGAAACTCACTCATCGCATTGAACCTTCTCGAAGTCTCCACTTCGCGTACATTCGGGCAGAAAATCGTTTGCGAGTCGCTTTGACGGTAATCGCAAAACAGCTGCCAACAAGTGTAGACAACCTAGAAAAAGCAAACTTTTAAATGTCTTGAACAAAAGCTCGAATACCAGTTGTTTTTGTGGGCGCTGTGCATAAATTGCCGCACAAACTCGTCGCACAACAGCGGAAATTCGCCGGGCAATCTGCGTCTCTCGAACAAGATGAAATGGAGAATGAGTGAATGGAACGAGAGGGGAGAAATTGAGAAAATCGAGGACATTCTGAGGAAAGAGTCGTCTCCGATGGGCATTCACCCGGTGGCACATCGGATGGGGATTTCTTTTCTAAAACGGATTGCATTGGCTAGCAGATCTTGAAGAGTTCAAAGTTTTATAAATGTGAAAACATCAAAGTAAAGTTGGTTTATGGCGAATTTTGTTTTACGTCAGGGTAAAATATCCAATTTCTATTTTTTTTTGGTCTCACCTGAACTATTTCTGACGGGAAACGGTTTTGCAAAGACTGTTTGCACGGGGATTTCCCTTGATTTCTCAATGTGTGGCTCCAGGAGTTGCTGAAAATATAAATTATACGAGAAATATGGAAATATTTTGATGTATAATATTTATTATATAAACAAAGCTTAAAAGCTCAACAATTGCTATTTTTCGCCGAAAACCACCGTTATCTCGTTTTAACTCCGTACCTTTAGCAAGTCACCGTTTTCGGTGATTTTCTAAAAGGCACTAGCGGCACCGTAGTGCGTACGCGATGCTCCGTGTCGGGATCGCCCTATAAAAGGCGACGCCCTTTCTCATTACCTCACTTTTTTGCGAGCTGTTTTTCTAATCACTTCAGGGGCCTCCAAACGTGAATTTCGAATTCGCAGCCGCTGTTTTTTGAGCAAGTGAGATAAAATCAACAATTTTTATTTCAACAATTGGGACGATCTCAAATTAAGAGACAAGAAAAAACGTATAACTGTTCTCTGATTTGATCACTTTCCTCGCAACCGAATGGGAGCTCTGCCTCGCGCAGCTTTTGATTGGTCCACAGTCGGCTTTGATCCTCTTCCAGAGGCACGAGATTCATAGGTTGTCCTGAAAAGTATCCACAATGAGTGAGTTCGCAAGATCTAGTGTTCTTAGGTCACCGGGTGGGCGGGTTGTTGAGCTTTTAAGCTTTGTTTATATAATAAATATTATACATCAAAATATTTCCATATTTCTCGTATAATTTATATTATACTACACAAGCTTAAAAGCTCAACAATTGCTAGTTCAACTTTCCACTACTTTAGGGAGGTAGTACCTAAGCACCGCATCTTGAACTCCCAATTCTATCGGTTTGTGATAGAACTTCTGGAAGGAGGAAGAGCCCGGGGTCCAATTAGCCGCCTTAGTTATCGCTTGTAGGGAAACGCCTGCCTTGGCTGCTTTAGAGGTGGTGGCTGCTCTGGTCGAGTGCGCCCCGAACGACTTATCTACACCACTCAAGACAAGAAAATCTTTAACCCAGCGTGCCACTGTGGAAGGGGTAACCGCTTGATGCGGGACTCTAAGTGCAATCAACACTTGCCCCGTTTGGCCTCTTAGTGCTTCTGTTCTGTCTAGGTAATGCCTGAGTGTTCTCAATGGGCAGAGTGCTTTATTGTCCGGGAACCCTTTGTAGATGATCTCGTGAGCCGGTCTCGAACCCCTGTTCTTCGTCATTGGTAGGGCGAACACTACCCTATCAGGGAAGAAGGTAGCATTTTCCACCGACAACGCAGCCAGCTCCGAAACTCTTTGAGGGCTACAGATAGTCAACAGCGTCACAGTTTTCTTCGTGAGCATTTCCAGGGACAGGTTTTTATTTTTGGGTCCCAGGGATACAATTTTGTTGACCACTAGCGCTACGTCCCAGACTACTGCATACTTGGGCATGGGGGGCTTCGACCGGAAAACTCCTTTCATAAAGCGCGTTAGTAGTTCACTGTTGAGCCTGCCCTCGGGATTCGTTAACATCTCCCAAAAGGTACAGATAGCCGCCTTGGCTGTGAGTACTGCTGAGTAGGACAATCCTTTTTCATTGATCGAGCTCAAATAATTCATAAGATCTACCGTGTTGGGGATGGTGGGGTTCTTATTCTCTCTGTCGCAGTATCGTGACCATGCTTTGAGGGCTGACTCATATTGTTTCCGAGTACCCGGAGCCCATGACTCGAGTAGCAAGCTTGCTGCTCTAGTGGAGAGGCCGAGATTTCGCCAATGGGCGGACAGATCCTCCAAGCCAATAATCCGAAGTTCGCTTTCTGCAAGATCGGGTGAGGATTGTCTAGGGCGTCTGTCAACAGGGGAACCCCCTTGAGTGGCTTCAAGGTAAGTGGTGGCTGTGTGGTCAGGCGTGCGGCCAGTGGAATCCAGCGTTGGTTTGTCCATGCTGGGGTGACTAAAATTAGATTGGCTGATTCTCTTTCCGCTTTCTCCAAAACCTTTCCGATTAACGAAAAGGGCGGAAAAGCGTAGGCCAGTTCGTGGTCCCATTTGTATCTAAAGGCGTCTACACGAAAAGCCTCCGGGTCTGGGTGTAGAGAATAGAATTTGGGCAATTTTGCGTTTATCCTGGAGGCGAACAAGTCCACCGTGGGTACGCCCCAAATTTTAAACAGCCCATTGGTCACCACCCCGGATAGGTTAATTTCAAGATTATCCTTGAAATTTCGCGAGTAGAAATCCGCCTCAACGTTTTGGGCGCCTGGCCGATGGGTGGCTGCGATGGTTAAATGCCTTTCTCGAGCCCAAGACCATATTCGCGTTGCGATCTGAGATAGAGCTGGACTTCTGGTGCCGCCACACCTGTTTACGTAGGCAACAGCTGAGGTGTTGTCCAATTCCAAGAGGATGTGCGCATTGTGAAGCTCCTTAGCAAAGGTCTTCAAGCCCAAAAAGGCTGCTTCTAATTCAAGACAATTTATATGAGCCTTAGCTTCCTCTTTAGTCCAGCGACCCCCCCGCGCTGTGTCCCTCGCACACGGCTCCCCAGCCAGCTTTTGAAGCATCACTACTGATGATTCTATTATGGGATAGCGTCAACATTGAGAGCGGCCCTGCGTCTCCTAAGGTTTCACAGGCTTCTAGTAACTCTTTTCTTATGTCTTCCGAAATTCGGAGCGAGGAGTCACGGCCTTTGCGTCTAATGGTAGACGTAAGCTTCCTTTGTGTCTTACGGAGGAACAACGCAAGCCAGGGGATTGCTTGGGTGTAGTACACGAATTTTCCCACTACAGTCTCGAGTAAGTGGGTTTTTGTTTTCCCCTCCGTGCTCGCTAGCGTGGCCCTGGTTAAGGTTGTTAGAGCTTCTCGCTTTTGCACCGGGATCGCTAGACTAGGTGGCAACGATGACACGCAGAGACCCAGATACTCAATTGATTGCCGGGGGAATGTTAAAGACTTTTCCCAATTGATGGTAAACCCTAGTGAAATCAGCGTTTGTGAGGTCAAGTTCAAATCATGGATCGCTTCGTCTCTAGACGCGGCAGCTATGAGGATATCATCCAGATAGACTACGCATCTGACTCCCTGACTTCTCAAATAGTTTATGGGTACTTTCATCAGCTTGGTGAATACTCGCGGGCTGTCGTTTAACCCAAATGGGAGTACTGTGAACCTGTACGCCTTGGCTCCCACCTTGAACGCTAAGTAGGGGGTGTGCTCTTCGCAGATGGGTACGTGAAAGTATGCATCCTTCAAGTCTAGTTTCAGCAGGAAATCTCCTGAGCGAACTACCTCGCTTATTGATCGGACTGTATCCATTTTAAAATGGGTGTGTCGTAGTCGCTTGTTTAAAGGCTTCAGATTAATAATTGGCCTTAGCGACCCGTCTGGCTTGGGGACCGTAAAAATCCGAGAAAGGAAGATCGGTTCACCAATTTTGCATTCTACTATTGCGCCCTTGGCTTTCAGCTGATTAACTTCTACCGCAATAGCCTCTACTTGGGCGTTGGGTTCTACGCTGCCGTCTGCTGGAGTCAAAGCAGGGGGAGGTCCATTAAATCTAAGCCGGTAGCCCCGTACTGGTTCTAGTAGGGATTCGCAGGGTGTCAGCGCTTTCCAAGCTGCTTGGAAGTGTTTTAATCTTCCCCCAATAGGTAACAAATTAAAATTGTACCTCGGTGCGGGTTGGCGCTCCTGACGATCCGCGCGAAGACGCTTGCTTGCAGGTCCCCCTTCTATGCGTCGTTGTCCCGATGACGCTCCTCGGGTGTCCTTTGCTGGTGTACGTAATCGTTTCAATTCTAAAGGCAAAAGTGAACACATGAAAGGACTTTTAAAAGCCACCCACTTGAAACTAAATCTGATCCTCCTCGCTCCTCGAGCTTCTTGATCAGCTTAGGGCCAAACAGTGGCGGACGATTCCCGCGGGTGGACTCCTCATGGACTTCCACGTCCAGGATTCCCTTTGCCGCTTCTGGCAAAACGTTGTGGATGTTAAGATGTAGCGCTCTAAAGAGAAACGATACTCTACTTACAGCGATCAACCTACTTGAACACATTATCTCGTTGCAGGTAGGTGAGCTGGGAGCAAAGGGCAGCCAGAATGTGTTCCACGGTGTCCAAGTAACTGACGGCTTTCTTCTCGTTTCCCAGCGAGAGTAGGTGTTTGCTAATTGAGACGCAACCAAGCGAACTTCTAACGGCTTCGTCAAAAGTCCTGGCCATGCTTGTTGAGAGTTGCATCCTTCCCGGTTGTGCGTCTCCTTGCAGTTGGCGGTCCAGGGTTGGCGTATGTGCCAAGTGATGTCCCTGTGGAGACGGAACCTTCTCGAGGAACGTCTTCAAATCCGACAATCGCCACCCGTTTCCTCCTGCCTGAATGGCAAAATGTTTCACCGCCTCGTCCGGGAGCGGAAAGATTGGTCGTTCCGGTTGAAGTTCCACCGTCGGCGCTTCCGGAAAATTCTTCTCGCTTTCGTAGACCTTCGGGATCCTGTATCGGCCTCTGCTTGGAGAGCTATCTCGTGACGTTGAGCGAGAACGAGAGAGAGACGCTGGCGAGCGGTCACAGCTTTCCTCCGAGGAAGTCCTTGATCGCGATCTTGGCGACCTCGAATTTTGTCGAGAATGTGGCGCGGGCGGGGGCACGACATCCATCCTCTAAAGAAAAAAGATTTTTATGGGGTCTTGAAGGTGGCACCCGGGAATGATTTGCTACGACCCAAAGGGCTCGTCAAGCTAAATCTACCCCACCTTGAGCGTGGCAAATCATTCCCGATTAGCCAAAAGCTTTACGCTCGAAAGAGAAAACACAACAAAAAGAATTGTTCTGCTAAAGCGAAATGAAGGTATAAACGTCGACCCCTCTGAGGGAAGCAACGTTTAAATGACGAGTAGATGTTCTAAGAGAACATGATGAACGGTTGAGAATAGTTCGCGCCGCGATGCTATTCAAAACCGGCGAGAAAACGGCTTGTCTCGAAAAAAAAAGTGAGGTAATGAGAAAGGGCGTCGCCTTTTATAGGGCGATCCCGACACGGAGCATCGCGTACGCACTACGGTGCCGCTAGTGCCTTTTAGAAAATCACCGAAAACGGTGACTTGCTAAAGGTACGGAGTTAAAACGAGATAACGGTGGTTTTCGGCGAAAAATAGCAATTGTTGAGCTTTTAAGCTTGTGTAGTATAATATGATATTAGCACATTCAGGACGAGGTTTTTTGATTTTTGCGTAGGTTATTTCCCTTCCAGCTCGTTTAAAAAAAGTTCACAGGTAACCCATTTACTGAAGTTAGGGGTCAAAATGAAGAGAAATGTTTGAGGATCATTTATTTGGAAACTGTTTGAAAAAATATTGACTTTGAAGAGAGTTTTGAACCTTTAAATGCAAATTAATTCCCAGGTCACCGGTGACCCGAGAAATTTCTCATGCTAAAACATTCTAAACTTTCTTCAAACACAATATTTCTTTAATCTGTTTTCAGATAAATGATCCCTGAATATTTCTCCTCATTTTGACCCCTAACTTAAGTAAATCGGTTGCCTGTGAACGTTTTTAGACGAGCTGGAAGGAAAATCAAAAAAAGCCTCGTCGTGCATGTGTTAACAGATTTCAAATGAAAAGATTCAACCTCAGACTCAAAGCCGATCAATGGTTGACCGATTCGACCGGGTGGAAGTGGACGAGCGGAGGGGATGATTGGAAAGCCTAACAATGAAAAGAATTGATTGAAATTTTTCGATTTTTAAATATCAATAGTAAACATTATTCCACATTATTCCACTTTTTTAAGCAAAAATTCGAATACTTTGTGGAATTGGGGCCGCCGCGTGGAAGGGAGACTCCATCGGCGCCACGCACTCCCTCCCACAACCATTGTGACAACAAATCAAGCTGGAAATTCTCATTATGAAAACAGTTTTTTAGAATAAAATTCCACTTTAGCCGCATAGCTTATCTTTTGCATAGTTTATTAGTCAAGATTAAATTTGCTAAGCCCAACCGGCCATTGCAGTCTTTATCCGTTTCGCACTTCAACGCGCACAGCCCATTGATTAAACGGGGGCACTCGGCGCGGGGTTTTTCTAAAAAAAAATGGATTTAGTTTTCGTTTTTAAATTAGAATTTAGTACGAGGCTAGGTTTCTTTTTATATTTTATATATTGAACTCTATTTTTCTTTAACCCATTCGAAACTTCTGCAGCGAATAATCGCTGCAGCAAAAACTCAGGAACGGACCGCTGCAGCGATTATTCGCTGCAGCGCTAATTGAGCTATTTTCATTCAATTAATTGGTTTTTTTTGCTGTTTTTCAGCATTGCATGTATATTCCAATTGTAGCAGATCTACAAATTACGTGGGCAAAGAAGATGTTTTACATTTACCCGGAATCAATGCAGTCTCTGGTTTTGCATTGAAATGTTCCATAATAGCTCTAATCTTATAAAGCCGATCTCCCGCAGGATCCAGTTCATTATCACAAAAACGCAGGTTTCGAAGAATAGATTCAAATTTTGCTCTTGACATAATGTGGGACATGTGGGAAAATCCTCCTAATCCAGGCCTGCTACTCCAGTAGTCACGATACAGAGCCAGGAAGAGCTTGCATCGAAATCCTGCCAGTTTTTTTTTCCTTTTTCCATGTTTATTAGATTCGCCTACTAACATGCTGATTAATTTGTCGTCGATAAAATAAGAATAATATAGGATTTTGAAAAGTACTGAAGTCAAATCCAAATCGTTCTTCATCAAAAATAAATGGTGTAGGAGACTCTCTTGCATCTTTCCAACCATAAATAAACTGCTTCGGAGTCAAAAATGTCAAAAAAGGGCTTGGTCCGTAGACGAAAAAAAAGAAAAAACGCTGCGGTTTCGAATGGGTTAAAAATCATTATTTAGACTGACCCTTTTTCGGTTTCCCCTGCTCGTCTTGGTACACGCATTTCGGACGGCCATATTGAACGACACAGAACTGAAATAAAAAAAGACCTTAGAGTAATTAAAGTCAATTTCAATATACTATTTCAGTAAATGATCGCGATAGAAAAACTGAACCGTTTTTGAAAATACGTTTTATATAAAACCTTTTTGCAAATACGGACTATCTAGTCAGTTGAGTATCATGAAAAACAGCTTTAGATTGATTTGAAGCAATATTTGTTGAGTGTTTGAATTTTGCTGTTAACGAACCTCTCTATCCGAGCACTGATGCGTTGCACATGGAGAGGCGAGACACGAGCAAAGACATGTACTCAAAGGAGATCTTCGATATCCATTCGGGCACCAAATCGCACAACCAATTGGTCTCTCCCAACAAGGAGGATTTAATGGAGCTGATGGGGTGACCGAGTTTGAGATTATGGCCTTCACCGGAGAGATCACCTGTGGCAGTTTGTATGTACCAAGTTTGTTTGAACCGTTTTAATAGTGTTTTTTTGCTATCTGTTTTAGCATATCTAAAGAAATTTTCTTTATCTAAAATTGAGCTATGACCTGTTTGCTTACTGTATCGTTTGTTTTTCTTACTCTTACCTGTGCTTTACCGTACTGCAAAAGAATTGAAAGAATATAGATGACTGTCCAGAGTTTCAATCTCATTTCGGGGGGTCTTCCCCAGCCAAGTGAATCCGAGAACATAAGAAATTGTAAAAATGAGTGATTTGATCAGATTGATAACAAAATAGAGAATCGATCGGTCGTTTTGTACTCAACTATCTGGATTGGCACATCAAAAACTTCGCAAGCTCGTTCACTAAACTTTTAATGATTAAATACTTTACTAGCTAAAGAATTAACTTGATAAGTACCAAAAATTTGGCTGTACTAGCTCGAAAACGGAAACGAAACAAGGGAATGGTGAGAATTGCGTGGGGGATGAACAAGTGAGAGCGGGAATCGACACTAGGTAATTCTCGTTGAGTAAAAGAGGGAAAGGGGTGAATCCAGTTGTCACGTAAAGCTTAAAAGAATAAAAAGAGACAGATCATCATTGGGAAATTCACTTTTATCCCTAGGGAGTATTGAGCGTGAATGAACAAAAACAAGAAAACGAGGTGTTGCCAAAACAAAAAGTAGCAGCTTGATTTTAAAACTAGCAAGTCGACTTAATCTACTTTAGCCAGTACTTGGTTAGTTAGTCCAAGTAACGACTTAAGATCTAAACATTCTGAAGCTGACGATGAGCGCACACTTGTTCAAGTTTTTAGCTTTAAAAAGTACAACAATGCAGTTTTGAACCATCGCTGTAGTTGAACTCAAGCTTTATCCCCAAATCGGTTTCTGTCGCTGTAACGCATTCGGGAGCTCGCTTGTCTACGGCCCACCTTCCAACCCGGGTTCGATCCCGCGGAATGCCACTCAAATTTGATTTTTTAATTTTCTATTTTAAATGACACTTTTATATATAGTAGATAAAACCCACAATATAAGAAGTCTTTGAATTATGCACCAATGAATCAAAACAAATCTGTATTGTATTTAGTGATATTGAGTACTTGAAAACCTATTCAATCTCAAGCATTTACTGTAATTAGTTCTGTAGACATATCGATAAGGAAGTCAAAAATGGGAACGGAAGGAAAATGAGCAAAATCTAGTCATCGAGATCCTGAATGACGAAGAAATGAAAGGTGAAAGGTGAAAAGGAAGGAAATGGATGAGACTTTCACTCATATTCAAGTCTCGCGCATAATTACCTAGTGTCACAGTCATTTACTCATTCTTTTCCTATGGACAACACTTCTAAGAAACTTTTCCCTTACTACCTGTTCTTGAACCGATTGTTGAAAATGGAGAAAGTTTCCGGTCGAACAAAATGGAGCAAAAAGGAACAAGTGACACTATGTTTAGATCGGATAAAGCACAGAGTTGGATAATAAAATTATATCTAAAAGAGAATATCTCTAAACAAGCTTTAAAATAAGCACTTGGTTCTTGAAGGTTTCAGGATTTGCGGGAGTTGACGGTTTTTGGGGCACATTTCATGCCTCAAACTTCTATTTAAGCTTAATTTTACGCACCTGCATTCCAAACTACTGCATAACAAAGATATAATTTACATTTAACTACAATAGCCTAGAAGTAACTATAGCAGTTTAGAATTACCCCACCCTTACCGTAAAACTCAAACTTTCTATGAAAACTCAGACTTGTTCCAATCCGAACATTGTTTATCCCTTAAACAAAAAATCTTCAGTTAATCTGGAGACAAAGATAAATTGAATATCTTTAAGGAATAAAAGAAAGGATATACAGTAAATGAAATGAATGAAGTGAATAGAGTCTAATTTTTCAATAGATGAATGACCCCAAGATCCAATGTTTGTGTGCTGACCCCACCCTTTGAGGTGATCAAACGGGTCTCTTCCCCTTCTTCCCCCAGACTGACTCCACCCCTTTCACCGTGCGAATATCGTGATTTTGAGAAGATATTCATTGAAAATAAATTTTAAATACCATCATAACTTAAATACATAAAAACAAATCAATATACATCTCGAAAGCCAATCATAATGCATCATTCGTTGATCGTTTTGAGCACCTCTCGGTCGTTTTCGTCGTTCTAAAAGTAAGGTTTGATACTGAACCGCTATATTCTTCATGTTGAACTTTATTATTAATCTATTATTGCGTAATAATAAAGTTCTTACCTCACTTTCCTTTTGAACTCGCCGCGATAAAGTGATAGACGAGGGTGAGTGGATTGCGACGTTTGCAGTCAAGATCGAGTCTCGAACCCTGGAAAGGTACTGCCTTTGGAACTTATATCATAGTAAGTCTGACAGTCAACATCTATAGGACACATATGTACATTTAACAGCTTAATTACGAACCCCATATATTTTTATAGGTGTTTTCTAATCATTTTACCTGTTTAACACTTGACAAATGTTTAACGCTGAAGCCATTCTTAGTGAAAATCAATTTTGGCTCGTTTAATAACCCGAGTCAACCACCGCATATGCGTTCACATTAAACCATACATGTAAAGGGATTTCCTTGTCGCTAATCCATATCCATGTTCTTTCAAGAGTTTCTCTTTGCGAGGAACATGCTCACATTCCTCCAAGATCTCGTACTTGCGCTTCATTGGGGTATTGCCTGGAAAAAGTACTTTAAATTAAATAAACTCAACGTTACCTTGTCGTGTGATTTGCTGCAAATTCTTCGCGATGTGGTCACTTGTCAATGTATCAGCATCCATGCATTCATCCGAAATAAATTTGTGGAAACCAACGTTTTGCTCGCTCTAAATTAGAAGTGTTTTTGTAAGCACTTTACATCAAATTTTCATAAAATTTGTATACGGTGAATACTTATTTGGTTATGAAGCGTATTTGAATCCAAACTTGCCTGCTTTTGACACAAGGCCTCCATCGAAGCCGCCGTTTCTTTCACAATCTCTTGTACCGAGGTGATCACGCGATTCGTTTCCTTGTCAACGCATTCTCGCTGTTGTTCAAGGTCCTTAAATTTCTATTAGATGACTCTTTCTACCGTATTCAGTACCGCATTCGTTTCCAAAATCGAGCTCTTCGTGTTCTCGACCAAATCTTTTATCTCATTGATGCTCTTCGTCGCAATGTCAACCTCATTTCTGCCCGAGTTTTCGATCAAAGCGCTAAAGAATTTGGATAATATTTGTACACAGTACTGTACTGTACTGTAAATATCCAGCTGATAGAAAGCTTACAATTGCTCATTTTGCTTCGTTTCATAGTCAGAAAGAACGGCTTGGCTTTGTTTTGTTTCCTCACGAATAAAGTTGCAATTGGTAGAAACTTCGGCCATTAATGAATCAGCGAATAATATCCTAAATTGGTTTATTCAAAATCTAAACTTGCGCTTTACCTGCTATTTTTACTTTCCTTGTTGCTCTCATATTGATTCTGGAGTGAGGCTGTCAAATCGTGGGCAAATCGGTCCATTTGCTCTTTGATCTAAATCAATTTTCTGATGAAGCTTACGGTATCCTTTAAGAAAGCGGTAACTTTCCAAGATACGATAACTTGCAAAATTTGGCACATTAGAAAACGCATTGCTTAAAGACAACTTGTACAAGGTAACTAATGTAACAACTTGATCTATCAAATCGTTCAAGACTGGATTAAAGACTCTTTGATCCTACCGTATTGATCATCAAACATTGTGTCTCCTTGTTTTGCTGATTTTCCATGTCCACCGTCTCCAAATGCGTCTTCTCATCGGCGATCATTTGCTCGACTTTTCTTTGCAATTTCCCTTGTTCGTCCGACAATTTCTCGTAGTTTTGCTTCGTTTGCACCCCGAACTCGTTCAGCTCTTGACGCAAATTGGAAACGCTCGTCTCGAGATCTTTCTAAATATTTAATTTTAAGTTTTAATATGCACTTAAGAAAAATAATACTCTTTTATGATTTGATAGATCATTTTTGCATTCAACAATAGTATTTTAGCCTTGAGCACAAACCTTGTACTCATCTAAAGCTTTCCTCCTCACTTCACAAATCTCAGTACTTTTCCCCGTCGATCCTTCGAGCATGTCCGTGATCTAATCTTCATTTAATCAAGTCAAACATGTTATTTTACTTGTCCAATATCGGAATTGATTTGCTCAGCCACATTTTTCATATTCCTCACGAAATCAGTCTCCGCGATATCGATTTTGTTTTGGTGATCCACTGAAAACCTTTTCGATTAAAATTGTTGAAACCATTCGCAAACCAAGTGCTTTCGAAATATTTTGCAATGTTGAGTCGGTTTCCGACTTCTGAAGTTCGTTTTCTTGTTGTACCTTTGTGGATTTTCCTGCCAGAGTTGTCATCAAGGTCTTGGATACTGAAACTTGTATTGCAAATCAAATTTGGAAGTTGATATGATCACTCAAAGATCTATTTCCATATAAACAACTTGGTAAAGCACTGCATAAAAAACAACTAACCATCGTAGTTCTTGTTGCACAAAGCAACCACTTGATCCAGTTTTTCCCATAGGGCTTCCAAATCCATCGTTGAATCAACTGCGGTGTGTTGTAACTGAAAACAACGAATATTTGTGTTTTTGAATCTGTTAGTACCTCAATTCTACTTAATACTATCGGATTTGCATCTAATCCCTTAGTAATTCTATCCCCTACTGTTCGCAAAGTTTCGCATACCTCTGTTGCCTGTGACCGAAGCTTCAACGCCACCTCGTGCATCACATCCAAACTGCTCTGCAAAGCAGCAGCCAGAGTCTGTGAGTCGAGGAGTTCCTGAAACAAAATACTACAAAAACCAGATTAATTAGAACCTTCTTTGTGCATTGTACTTCATCGACCCTCTGCTTCAACCGATCCTCCACGATCATCCGACGTTCGTATAATGAACGATATTGTGCGTCCATCATTTCCATGTCTTCGAACATCTACAGCATTTGGTATTGGTTATTAATATTGAAGCTGTATGGGTACAAGTGTTTGATCTTGGTGAGTTTGATAAGACTGGTACAAGTTTGTGGAGTTGTACGCTGTTATTAAGGCCAGGTTTTGATGATATAGCTGACATGGCTCGTGCTGGGAAGATTGCTATGGTTAGTACTAGACATGGGGAAATTCCAGACAAAACCTACTTCCACTCTCGTTTTCTTGCCCGATTGCTGAAATTTTGTCTACATGCTGAAAATGTCGATTTCTATCTGTAGACAAAATTTCAGAGCAATCGGCCAAGAAACGGCCGAGAAAGCGAAGGTAGAATTAGGTTTGGGTTGGAAGTAGTACTAGTTAGTACCGGCTTCAAGGTTTAGTACAAGCCTGGTAAAGATAAGGCTGATACTAGTAGGTGTAAACTGGTACGGAGGCCTGATTCCGACAAGCATGATATGGTGGTTTGCTGGTAAGGTTGCCAAGGTTGGTACTGGCTTGAATACTTGTACTGATAAGGTTAATGAAGCGGAAACTAAAAACCTGCTACCACCAAGGCTAGCACTAACCAAGTTACACTTTTGCATTGTCGCCTCGAGGGTTCCAGCTAGCTCCTCAATAGTTTGCTGTTGTTCGCGAATCTTCTCCTCCATTCCCCTATATCAAAACTCAATTGCTTCATTTTTTGCTCAAACATACTGATATGATTCCTCCGAAACGTAAATCCCGTTTTTCTCCCGTGCCGACCGGAGATCGCGTTGGAGTTTCTCGATAGCTTTCGACATTTCCTGAAATAATCTTTTTGGATAAAATAGATATTTTCAACAAACCTTGAGCATATCCTTTCTGGAGAGCTTCTCATTGATCTCCGGATGATTGCGAATGTTTTTGGCCCGACAGGAGTACTCGAGGGTAGAAATTGTCTCCTAACAAAATGATGGTTTAGACTGATAATAGCGCTTTACCTCAAACGAAGAGCTTGATGGGGAAATTGTGGAGATGATTGTTGTCACCGTTGAACCACCGAGCGAGTCTTGCAAAAGGCGAGTCAGTTTGGATTCTCTGAAAATCACAAGAAACTGCAAATTTTCAAATAATATGTTTTCTAAAACGTGTTGATTTTCGAAAACTACCGTATTCTACATTTTGTTCAATCTATCTCGGCTCGAGGGATTACGGTAGTTTTCAAAACTCGACACAGCCTTGAGGTCAGTCTATCCCTCTACCTGTACGGAACATGTCCAGCATTTGTCGTCAATGCGGTGATGCACCTTCCCAATGTGAGCAATGACTGATTGATGTTTCCTGAAAATAAGATTCATTCGCCAATGCCTTTAAGGTCTTCAAAACCTGCTTCTTTTGCCCTAGCTCCGGAAGCTCCACTTCGACCGATCGACTCCGAGCCGGCCAAATCGACGAGATTCAATTTACCCTGCAAAGTTGTACACAATATTCTGCAAGTCTTTAAGCTTATGTTCTAACAGACAATTTTGAATTTGCCTATAGAATACGGATATAAAGCTAGAATCAAAGACTCACTTGACGAACGAGCTCTTCACCCTCGAGTGTTGTTTCACGAGTGGCAATATTGACAACGAAGACACAGTGTGAGCGACTGAATCATATGATTTGATATATGGTGGATTTTTGTGATATAGCTGCAGTACATAATAGCAATTACCGTAAATACTCTAATAGAAGCCCCCACCCATAGGAGCATCGCGTAGTCTAAGTTTACACTCAAAGAATCGCACATATCTCGGCGCTCAGACATTTGTTTTTGGCGCGCTTGAGTATCGAATTAAAGTAGAGGATGGGTAATTTTTTGAGATATCGCACATATTTTTAGCATTAACCAGCACTTAGAACAAAATGATTGAAACATGATGAAAAATCGGCTTTTTTGCCACTTTTTTACCACAAAAATCACCTATCCTCTCTACTTTAATTTGATACCTAAGCACGCAGAAATAAACGTACTGGTGTCGAGATATGAGCGTTTGTTTGAGAGTAAAATTAGACTACGCGACGCTCCTATAGGGGGCTTCTATTAGAGCGATAAATGATACAATTTACGGTATATTGTATCATTTATCGTATAAACAAACCTTGACCGATTGTTGATCAGTGTTGACGCCATTCTTTTTCTCTCCGCACCGCGTTGAAGCACTTTGAAGACTTCTTCTCTCGTCTGAACGGGCACTTCTTCGGCTCCCGAAATGATTACGGATCCCTAAAGAATTTCGTTGTCCCGAGCTTAAATGACATTAAAACACACGAATTGCTTGACTTCCTATCAATATCCAACAGTAGCTAACTAGATGTCCGAGTTGGTTAAAAAGGTAGCCAGGACAAGGCAAGTCAGAGTCCAAAATGGTTGACTGATTAGTATTATACAACCGCACAAAAGAAAAATGCTTATCCATAAATATCACTATTGTTACCTTCTTGATCGGATCTTCAAACAATCTCAATCTTTCTCCCTCCTCATGATTTGCGGCCAACAGATCAAAGAGTTCCTCATTGTAGATCTCAAGATACGAGACTCTCACACAGTATTCTTCGACTCCCTGTAATTTGTTAATGTGTAGATGGATCGTTTTTATTAAACCTCAGCCTCCAGTGTATCAAAGATGTGCTCCATTGCTCGTGGAATGATTCCAAGATTTGGATCGGTTTTCCAATTTCCCGAGTACGCTTTATCAGCTCCACCCTCCATACAGTACGTCTTGCCAGTGCCAGTTTGGCCATAGCTAAAAAAATAGCTAAGTTCTCTACTAGAATGACAGTAATAACAAAATTTACAAGTCATTTTGAAAACCAAAGATAAATTGGTTGGATACAACAAAACCAGGGATCTAACTAGAGCTTCTAGTGTTTTGGGTTCCGTTTGTTCTAGTTTCTAGTTCTAGTTTGAGTTCCGGTTCAAACTGAGACTTAAGTCATGACTGTAAGCCAGGCCAGGTTGTCATGTAATCCATAAGGCAAGCAGGTGATAAGAAATACTTTTTTGGGAGTGATATCCTTATAGTTAAGAATTTGAGTACTATAGATATAGAACAATAGCCATAGACGAATTATCTGGTCAATAATGTGATGGAGTTAGTAAAGTTAGTTCGCGTATCCAATTTTTGAACTCACGCAAATATGGTGCAGTTGTAGCCAGCGAGGACGAGCTCGACGTGCTTTTTCGCCACCTTATCGTACACCTCGGGTTGTTGAGTCGTCTCGGGAAATACCTGAAAAAAATAGCATTTATAGATGTTGGACTAAATTTTAAATTGTTCACCTGATCAAATGGCCCATAAATCTTCCCCTTAACCGTGATCGTTCGGTCATTCTTCGCACATTTTATCGCCTCTTTTGCTTCTCGATCCATCACAGGTCTAAAAATGGCTGAATGGTATTTTGCTAACGATTTAGCGTTGGAATTATCTAGAAAATATATGCACTTAAACTTTTGCTTTACAAATAATACGAAATCCATGAAAATACCTGATCCTCACGCACACTTGCACATTCTTCGTTGGCGTTTGTCCTTTCTTCATTTTCTGAAAAAAGTACTATCAAATAAATAAATTATTAAGGTTATGTAAAATAGATTTTAAGGTAATTAAGTTTGAAAAAATACAAATTTTTAAAAGCATGAGCTTGGTTTAGCCGTTTTCATGGTGCAAGGGCAGATTTTTGAATGAATCAGATTCGCGCCATTTTTCTCTGTCTTCTCTCTTATTTTTCCCCCAAAAAGTCCATATTTTTAATGGTCATGATCAACGAGGTAACGTGATAGACTTTACCAATGGCATTTAAAGAGTTGAACAATGGTGCCTTAATTGATTCTATAATATCTTAACTCATCATCAAAAATATGCAACTCAAGCAAAGCGTATGACAAGGGTGCTCACTAGACACTTGAAAGCTTGAATATTTTCAATCTACCATTGTACAAATGTTTCTATACAACTGTTAAATTATATTGTACCAGGGACAAACAAAGATTTACAATAGCAATTTACTTACACTGTGCTGTGACGAATTTACTTATACTCTACCGCAACTAATTACAAATAGAAAATTGCAAAAGCAAACTACCAACTTGTTCATCATCCATAGATGCCCCTGTGCTTTGGTGTTGATTTTGGAGCCGAATACCCGTTGCCTAAAGTGGAAACTGAAATCCAACAGACCAACTCAAAGCAAAAAACTGTGAAAATATAACTCTACGGCAACAAAATGACGCAGTAACACACCTGTTCGTCCGCTTGATTGTTTCTTCGCTCTTGTTCGCGACTTTTTGGTTGTTCACGACGTAGCCGCTCCGATGACGGCATCGTTATCTGAAATAAAAAAACTTTAGAAGACTTAAAAAGACGGTACTTTGATGGTTGGGAGGGGCCACTTTTATCCTGGCTTAATTGGATCTAATGTTTTGAGTGGTTGTATTGATACCTTTTATCTACCTATTTTAGGGTAATCAAATATGCTTATACTTTTAGCGCATTTACAACATGTTTCAAGTTTCATATTGCTTTCAGTTTCATATTATTTGATTTTCAAGTCTAAGCAGCTTGAGGTAGCGTTTGGTGGTTAAGGTACATGAGATTAGGCTAGAATTGCCAAAAACTTGCTAAAATAGTCACCAATCTATCAAGCATATTTGATTATTCTAGAATAGATAAAAGGATCAATACAATAACTCAAAACATGAGCTTTAACTAAGCCAGGATAAAAGTGGCCCCTCCCAACCACCAAAGTACCTAAAATTGTACGTGAAAAAGCATTGTAAAGTAAATTTCCACAATAAAAAATAAAAAGACAGCAAGCAGTGTCAATGATTTTAAAAATGCGAAAATCTAGGTAGAGAAGTATGAAGTTGCGAAAATGATTGTTAGCTACTACTGTAATACCTGTAACAGTAGCGCCCCCTCCGCATAATGACGGTCGGAGCGTCGCGTCGTCTAACTTTAAACGCATTTTTCTCGCCACCCGTTTATGCTACAGTGTGCGCTTAAGTATAAAGCTGAAATTCAGGGCTATTGTTTGATACCAAAAATGCGTTTTTAGAAATTATGGGCGCTTAGAAAGAAATGATTTAGTTAAAAGTTTTTAAGACTATGCGGCTGTACGGGGAGCGCTACTATTAAAGGTATTACGGTAGTCAAATAATTTTAACAATTTTTGATCGAATACTTTTAAATTGTAAAGAAATGGTGAGAAAGGTGGAATGATTTCGAGCAAGCGACTTCAAGAGCGCGAGTACAAGACGTTTTTTAGCAAAAAAACTGCGAGATTTGCTGTGAATTATAAGCTATAAGGTATTATAAGGTCCATCAGCTGAATATTTTTAATTTGTTTGTTTTTGTTCATTTGTTCACAGAAATCTCTGTGACTTTTGTATCGAATCTCGACTCAGATCATCACAAAAATCTCTGTGACTTGTCTGAGTAGACAGATTATCAGGCAAAGCTACGGCAGGACTATGAGAAAAAATTCGCTTAAATCTCTGTAACTTGTGAAAATCTGTGTTAGAGGAGTCTGTGACTATCAGAGTCACAGAGATTTCTGTGATTATCAAAGTCACAGAAAAGTCTGGATAGATACAGTCGTCAAAAAAGTCTTGGCCAACGAATGTTTTCTCATTTTTCTCCCGTTAGATCGCATCCAAATAAATCGATCCCAATTAGTTTTTTGTAGTATTTTGTGAGAGCTTTGAGATGATATTCTTAGATTTTTAATGTCGCTCTAAATAGAATTTTTCAAGCTACTTTTGCATAATGATCATTTATTTTCCCAGAGATTTATTTTCGAGATTCTTGATGCAAAAAATGAAAACATGTGAATAGTCATTTATCAAAGCCTTTACGAGTGCAAGAAATAATCGTCAGGATCATCGCATCTCCGATATTTCGTTCGTCTTTGCTGGATGAAGAAACACACCAAGCACAAACATAAAGCGAACGCTATCTGGAAATTGGGAGAATACTGGGGAACACTTGAAGTTAAAAAGCTCAGTCTTTGCAAAACTCCTAACTCCTAAAGTTACTGCTTTTTCATCTCACCAAAATAAATACGATTCCTCCAAAGGCGGCCAGCACAATATCCGCATTGTAGTATTCGAGCTAAATGATAAATCGCACTTATTAGGTTGGTGAATAAATCTTTTCGTTCCTTTTCGTACTTTCGTTGCAAAATAACAAATTCACCAATTAATCTATATTTCGCTCTAAATAAAAAGTGTTTATTGTTCAATTTCCTATCTTTTTAAGTCACTTTGGGCTCAATTTCAAGCAAATTCGAGAGTGAAAACACGTGTTTTTCATAAGAACCTAGAAAAATCTATACGAAGGAATTGGCTGAATGCATTTCTCTGAGAATTTGACTAAATCGATGTAATATTTAGATCTTACCATGGCCCATTTAGGACTACAGTAACATTAGCACTACGTAGGTGATTTGAGTTTGATTATTCGCGATTCTAACTATTTGTAAGTGTCGTTTCTAAATGGCACTCTACTCCTCACCCAGCCCATCTTCCTCGAATACGGATCCAAGTTCTTCAGTGGCCCGTGAGCAGCCAAAAATTCGACATTTTTCACGAAAAGCTCCTCGCTTGTGAATGGTCGATTCTGGATCATCCCGGAGACTTCATCGGCTCGTTTTTTGTATCTAAATGTCATCTCGGCTTAGCTCTGAATCTATTTTACTAACTTCTTCGTGTCAATCACTTCTCGAATCGCTTCAGCCAAAGCACCCTTGTCACCGAGCTTCATTTTGTCGAAGCTGAACTTAAAAGTTAATGCATTTTTCATTTACGACATACATTACTCCAAAACCAGCATTCTCGATGAGGCGAGCGTTTCGCATCTGATCGTGAAAGAGTGGAATCGCCACAACCTATCGAAAAAGTGATGCTGTTGGGATTTTGAGCCAAATTTTGAGCTGTTGGGGGTGTTGCTTTCACTGTAGGCTAACTGACAATATCCGATTATCTTATCATTTTTCTACAGTAATCTTTTTCATCATTTACCGGAATGGCCCGAGCCGCAGCTTCATGCATACTGGCAGCTCCACAATGAGTAATCAACGCCACGACTCGATCATCGCCTAAGCAATGATTAAATTAATTTTTCAACGCTTTGTTTGCTTGTATTAGTTTCGTAGATCTTGCGAAGATTCTTAGAGCTCTAACTTTCTCTAATTGTCAGATGTTGGATAAGCTATGAATGATCATAGAAATAATCCACCTACCGAGCAGTTCATTCTGTGGCATCCATCTTGTCAACACCACATTTTTTCTTTCGCCATCCAGTCCATCCTCGGGTCTCTCGTATTTCATGATAAATGTTACCTGCAAGTGTAATTTATTTTCGTTTTCAGTGCCATCAGCTTTAGCTCAGTGACGGTATAATGACAAAGTAAACTTGTCTCACATCAGGAAACTCGTCCATCGCTCCCATGATTCCTTTCTTGTAGTCGTCGGGCATCGCAAAAGCCTTCGCTACCGTGCCTAGATTGATACAGTTATGAAAGTGTCTAAAGTCTTCACCAAAAGAGACAAGAACTGTTCGCGATCTTCTCGAAAGGATTTTCTCCCAATCCTGAAAAGAAATGTTATTTGGAATCTAAATTTTAACAAATACCGAAGTGAGATTGTTGAACCGAGGAGGTACTGTGATTCCACCCAAGTCGATCACCTGAAAAGTGGTTGTTTGATTCTTTCTTAAAGATACACTCACTAAAGTATGCCAGAAAAAGTCTTAAGACTGAATATCTAAAAGCTTTTAGAGTTAAAGATATTCAGTTTTGATTTTAGTCTACTGTAGTGAAAGAGCTGGACTTTTACAGTATATGTACATTGGATAAAAACCTTGTGAAGTGTCGGTCTTGGAAAATCGATAAGTGGATCACTGTTCGTGAAGATCAGCGAAGAATTCGCTAACAAGTCCTAAAAGTTAATAGAATGCTTGCTGAAAACCCAATTCATTCCGACTCTAAACGAAGCGAATTCTTCGTATTTCGCGTCGAAAATGCTCTGCATATTGTTGATGAGAAGATCGTAAATCTGAAAAGGTTTATTAGAGCTCAGTTTTTCATGGGAAATCACTTCATGACTAATATGAGCAGCTCGAAGGTTCTGGATTCTTTCCATGAAACTCATCTTTGGCGTGGTGCCCATTTCGACAGCTGAAAGGGCAAGAGTTGTAGTAGAATGGTATTTGATACACTTTTACCAAAGATAAAATTTTTTAAACTCCTTTGTTCTTTCTAAAATCTTTCACCTTTCAAAAACTACCGCAATCCTTCCGTTATCCATCTACTTCTGTATCTTTTGATAACTTTCATGAACTTTCACAGATTTAAACGAAGATTGAACAAGCTGAGGCAAGCATTGCGGCAGTTTTCGACAATTGACACGTTTTAGAAAAGAAAATATTTGATTTATGCCTTTTTATCTTTGAAAAGCTACCGTAATTACATATGTTTCTGATTTCAACCTGGAACCCAAGACAGAGCATTCGGGACTCCAAGAATGGCAGCAGCTCCCTCCTCCAAATGATTCGTCATTGTCACCGCGTACTTCGTGATTCCCAGCTGATAAAATAATCCTGTAAATTCATAGCTTTTATCAATTTTTAATTACTAACCAAATCCACAAAGATCCCAACTCTCCGAGAGGGCCACGTCGAATTCATGCTGCTTTAAGCGATCGAACAAACCAGGAAAGGCCAAAGTCTCTGAAATCTCTGTAACTTTTGGGTTTTACTTAACTACTTCGGCATTGCGAGGTGGCCATGTTGGAGATCTCATTGAACACCTAAAAGATGGCTTTAAAATTTAAAAATACAATAGAAACTGAGATGGCACTCGACAAGTCGTGAATGTCCGAGGTCCAAAAGCCGACCAGGGTCGCTTTCTCGCCGGCATCCTGGAATTTGAAGCTTGAGTAATCGTTCAGGTTTAGTTTTTAGTTTGCTTTTTGGGGTTTAACCCTTCGAATCCGTATAAATTTTACAAGAATTCAATTTATTGATAAACAATTCATATTAAAAGATTTAGCAATTGTCCATTTTGCAGTCTATTCCCAGCTCCTACAGATATAGTACTTGCAGTACCAGGGTTACTGACTTGTTACCAAATCCAAAAACTGCTGTATTATAAAATAAAATATTGGATCAGGTACTAAGCTGGCTGCAAAACTAGCCCACTTGATGCATAAATTCATCTAGTATCAGGTCGAGTATATAGTGGCATTCTGTTGAATGTAATTACGATAAATGTCGGCTTATTGCACATTTTGATCGTCTCCAAACCTGAATAGCGATCGTTTCCTCCGAGGCGGGCACGGTGATCACCTCAGCTTTCGTCTCTCCGATTTTAATATTCGGATTTTGTTCACTCAACAGAATCACCTTTAATTATGAAAATTTCAATATTAACCTTGTTCCAATCTCACCACTTTATGCCCGGCATCCACCAGCAGATCCGCCAATTTGTTGTGGAATTTCACGTGAGAGTGTCTGTGAACTTGATTGTTCAATTTGTCTACAGGGTGTTCAAGAATTACGGGCACTTTTTCTCTGGTGCGTAGCTCCGCCTAGGGTAGCTCAAAAGGTTTTCAAATTTATAATTTAGGTATTTACAAGTGTTTCATTCATGATCGGGTAGTCATTATTAAAGTAATTCTTTAAGTTCAAAATTTGGTCCGTGTCCCAGAGGCTCTCGAGTTTTGGAGATTTGAAGTTCTATAGAATTGCCAAATTTTGAGTTTCTGAGTAAAGTATCGAAGTAAAGTGTTGAAAAAAGCAGTAAATTCTACCAAAAAAGTTTTATGGGGAATGGTTAACTGTAGGCGAGCTACGCACTTGAGAAAAAGTGCCCGTAATTCTTGAACACCCTGGAGTGTTTTACCATAACCGTGACTTTCGATACTAAAAGCTTATTAAGCCTACGGTTGCCTACTGTCGACCTTACAGCATGCAAATGTGATAAATATGAATACCAAAAACAGACACTCACCCGATAGTCGTACTGTACACCAAAACGTTTTTCCCGCTCACTTGCTGAAGACACAAAAAAGCCCAAACTATTAAGGGGTAGAGCATTCCCTGAAAAAAAAGGAAAGCTAATCGATAGAAATATTGATTTTTAAATTTAAAAGAGAACTGTTTTGGAGATTGGCAATAGAAAGAGGTTGACATAACCATTGTAAATCCCATTTGACAGGTAGAGAAATTTTTGATCGGATCGCCGAAAAACGATTTTTTTGTGTTGTGTGCGGGGGAACTCTGCATCAAAAGAGGGAAATTTCGTTTTGAAAAGAGACCTGGGAGTTAATGGAGAAAAAGTTACAGGTAATGCAAAAAAGGATAAACATGTTATCAATTTGAAGCCAAAACTTTTGTAGTACTTGAAAAATATAAAAAGCTGTGAATTTGTGATGAAAGGAGTTTTTTTGCGGTTTCTCTCGGCTGAGGGTGGATTGAGTGAAGAGGAAAGCACGGCAGGAAAGAGAAGTCATCCTGGAGAGTATTCTTTTTTAGAAAAAAGAAAAGGCAAGAAGTAACTGTGTTGAAGAGATGAACCTAAAGCAAAAAAAAACGACGAGAAGAGCCAAAGAGAAGAAGCAACTCAAACAAAACAAACATTCGCTGCCCACACCGACACAAATGATGAAAAGGCAAGAAGACGGGATGAAGAAAAGATGAATTCATCGCCGGTAACTCGAAATCAGCTAACATCTAACAAATTTGAAGTCAACAATGTCTTAGCTTCCACCCGATTTCGTTCAAACTTCTAAAAACTGTACCTTTTTTAGTGTTTTTAACGTAAACTTTATTAATAAAACAATTGAAAAATTATACAACAAAAAAATAAAATTTCTCATTCAAAAGGACCTAGCGAATCTAACCACATTGTGATACATGATAATACTTGGCCTAAAACGGGAATTCATTTGGAGAATTAGTTATTCAAGCGGTGAACTCAATTTGTACTACACAAAATTGGGCAGTTTATGTAAATTGAATGAAAAATTAACTCAGAAAGCTACACGAAAAGCCAAACTGAGTCCACCTAATAAACCGGAGAAAGTACAACCCAGACATGAAATGAAAGTAGTAGAGTTTAAGAAAGAAATTTTGAAAAGCCAAAAACACACATGCCCTGCAGGGAATAAATCTTTTACAAACAAAAGTAAAAGTGAAAAAAAAAATCTTAAAATGCCAATGAGTTGGAGGCGCTCAAAGAATTAAAACAAAGCAGAAACGATGAAGGCCATATTAGAACGAAATTTTCAAAATTCTCCTAACATGAAAAGCCTACCATTAAGTTTAAATTTGCATAGGCTTTGGTCAAGACGGCACGCATCAATAATCGATATTCATCCGCTTGTCTCGTTGCTTGCCTCGTTGTTGATTTCGGACTTTTGATGCTGCATCGTGAACTGCCATCTAAATGCCAGCTTTTTAATAAACTAGAATTTTAAAAATTTCATCATGTTCATTTATAAGCAAAGAAAATTTCTACTCAAAAACGCAAACATAGCCTACCCGATGGGCTTTTGATATCCGTTCATCCGATGTCACAGGCGGCGCTGGTGGACCCAACTCAAAAAGTTCCCGTAGAAACTCATTCTCTTTCAGTTGTTGCATCATGCCTCCTCGAAGGAGCTAAATAACAAGCTTAAAAGCGCACGTTAACAACCAAGGCTGTAGAAACAAGTCAATATCCGTGACACAAACAACTTACATCTGTGCAAAGATCGTAGAGTAATTTGCTTGAGCAAGAGTTTAATTCGAGACTTTCTTGTGTGCTGAACTTGATCTTCAGTGAAGGAAATTCTCCGCCATTGATGAATGAATAAACTTGTCTAAAAATTTCAAAACAATGCAAAATTTTAAGGACAAACAACCTCAACGTGAACTTCTGAATTCGTTTATCTCGTTTTGCTTTTGATTTCGTGCTGTCACTAAGTAGACCACCAAGAATCTAAACGAAGGTTCCATAATCGTCATTAATCAAAAAGTACCTCAATCAGATGGTTATGATTTGGAAATCGAAAGCCTTCTTGATATTCATCAACAAACTCGTAGAGAAAGGATAAAACTTCTCCAGCTAAAAGCAGAATTACAATTTAAAAATGACATATATTTACCAACAACTCGAATCTCCATGGAGTTTGCCTCCAAATAAGATACGATTTTTGGTTGTTCTGCAACAGCCGAAGAAAAGGCTTCACTTGCGCAGTTCTGTAATTAATTGATGTGAACCATGGCACGGCAAGTCCAAACCTGCAACAATAAAGCCCATCCTGAAAGTGCGATATCAAAAAGTCTCCACGAAGTTGTGGTCGACTTTGTGCCTGCCCATGCTTGCCTCAGTGTCTAAAAGATACAAATTTTCTATTAATCGCAAGCACAACGAATACTTACCCTAACAGCTTGGATTGTGCTTTCTTCACTGTCTGTTCCAACAAATGTAGCCAAAGCGAGGCATAACGCACAATGTGCCCGAATAGCCTAAAGAAATCTAGTTTACAACAGATCAGGTCGGTCCAACCTCTGATTTCGCTGGATTTGCAACAATGACTCGTAATTGTGCAAGAGCATCTTCAATATCTCCCGAAACATCGTTGCCTAAAAAATTTAACATAAAAATTTGAAAGCAAACACAAAACTAACCGGCTTGCAATGAAACCAAAGTGAGCAGAGAAGCACAAAGAAGAACTTCTTCATCAGTTTTCCGCAGTCCTTTCGTTGCAATATCGATGAGCGTTGTTCGCCATTTTGCAATGAAATCCCCTAAAAATATATTATAAAATCCTTTCTAATTTTATGTTACAGAGCTTATCACCGCAAACAATTTAAAAACTTACTGAGAAACCGTGAAGTAAGTCCAAACAAAAGATGTTTCAGAGCAGCTGTACGGATGCCAATGCTAAAAAGCAATTTTGTTTTAAAAAACACAAAGATCATCTTACTTTTTGTGTGTAGCATTATCCACATGTTCACTGAGGGTGTCAATCAACGTTTCTTCATCACCATCAATGTCGCCTAAATGTGAAAAGATTAATGTATTTGAATAATCTTTCTTTACCTCGAACACTTTGCAAATCATCATCAAAAGTGATGTGGGTAGAGACCGATTCATCACTATCAGATTCAAAGTCCTCCGTTTTATCTTAAATAAATAAAATTAACGGGCATGTGATTAGCTATTTAAACATGCGTAACGGTTTAACAAACGCATAAAGATTAAACCATCAAGGAAACAATTTTAATTCAGCTCAACTAACCTTTTAAAGTAGTTAACGAAAAAGTTACCTTTCTTTTTTGGTGCATTTCCAAAAGCCAACGTATTCTCGTTGTCTCGATTCTTATTCCTTCCTTTGCCCATTTTGCTGCAATCGAGAGATCGAAAGTCCTGAAAACAAACAAGAATGATTAACTTAAAGCAATGTCAAAAATAAAAGTTTCAAGTCAAGAAAATAAAGTTGGGCAATGCATAAAGTGCATGTGATGAAACGTAAATCAATTGCCACAAAATTTTGGGCGGACTCTCCGAGGGAAAGAGAGAGATTTTAGGTGTTTGTGTTTGCGATCGTAGTCTGTAGATCAAGTCTACACGAAAAAAGGAGATGGAAAACGATTGGACACGCCAAAAACAAGGGAAATTTGTGTGGCCAAAGCTTTTAAATATGAAAAAAATTCTGAAGCCTTTAACCAAGCCCGTTTTTTTGCCCGCAGGCACAGCTGCGGCACATGTGTGGGGCCCCTTCTTTTTGGTCTTTTCCCCTCCAGGCCCTTCTATTGATTTTCTCCATTTCCCCTCTCAACAACAACCGCATTTTTTATTCGTTTTATTCGCGTCGCACTTTTTTTTGTTAGTGCTATGAATTTTTGTTTTGCTATTGTTGTGGACTTCGTACTTTTCTTTCAATGATATTTACTCGCGATTATTTCAACGTCTAGGCGCGGTGACACTTACAAAAAACAATTGCAAGTGCATTTCTTTTCGACTTTTGCGCAATGCCTAGCGAAACAAAGACATAAAACCAAGTTAAAACGTTTAACGTGTTAAATGATATTGAAAGACTGACAATTAATTAATCCAATTAATTGCTCAACAAAAAGTGTTTATAGTCATTTAATGTTTCGAAATTAATTTTCTATCATTCAACTGAATATCTTTTTGTAAGAAAATCTAAGGATGGCTATTTAAGAAAATCGCAACTTCTAGGTAATCGATGCAAGAATGGCTCAAATACCAGCATATGCCCGAGTCACCAATGGGTTTGTCGATCCTCAATCTGGCCTCGCACTCGCACAAGATCAAATCGTGCGCATTATAGGCAGTGATCATGATCAAGAATGGTAAAAAGCAATAGTTTCACATAAACTTATAAATCATTCAAGGTACAAAATCCAAACATTAACTGGGACAAACGGACGATCACCAAAAGCGCTGACCAACAAACTTCCTTTGACATTAAGGTGATCAATACTTAGAGCTTCGATAAATGAGAGCTAATTTCAGATCAGTATCCGAGCGCCTAGTCGTCTCGATTGCTGCCTTCGAAGGCCAAGAAAAAGACGATCTGTCTTTTGATGTAAATCAGCTTATCACCGTGGAGAGGTACGACAGAAGTTGTAAATGAAAGCATTTAACAATTCTAGGGATATCGACGACAATTGGTCGAGTGGTGCAATAACGAGTGACGCTGGGAAAAGATTAGGAAAAAGTGGACTCTTTCCCACGAGTTATGTTCAAGAATTGCCAGTTAGTTATCCAGGAATAGTGTAAAGGCAAGAGAAATCTTCAGGGTGTCCCGGTCGGTGGTGAGCCCGTCGATAACAGTGACTCGATTCAGTCACCCCGTGTTGCTCCGTCATTGCCAACGGTTTGTTGAATTTAAGGTTCAAATTGCTAAAGATTCAAGAACTAGAAGGTGGCTTTCCATTTGAACTGGATTACGCACAATTTTACCCACAAATTCAGTGTCATTAGGCTTGACTTTATCGCCACAATCACAAAGCACCTTTACCTTTCAGATGTCCGCTCGAAGCACTCACACAATCAATGAAGCCATTGGACCATATGCACGATCAGCATTCCCATTTCAGTAAGCTTTCATAAATAGTGTACTTCGCGAGTCAGTAATTATTCGAGTAAAGTTTGCATGAGTGATTTTTACTCGATTAATCGACGTTTTTAGTCGAGTAACTACGTGTAATTCTCTTTACACGTCGAGTAAATTGAATATCTTTACATTTGAAAGGAGTTTGCCACCAAATCAGTTAGACAGCTGAATATCTTCGTATATAAGGCGGCTCGTGATTTTTTCGCGCCAATTTTTTGCAATAATTTTTGTTGAAGTACGGTAATTTTTCCCAAGTGTGCGTTTTACAAAAAACGCATTACTCGCAAGGAACACTCTGATCATAAAACTTTTGCTTTACAATCAGTTCAGGGGAGAATATTCGAATGAACTCTCATTCGGAGCCAATGAAATCATCAAGTTGCTTCGACGAGTTGATCAAGATTGGCTCGAGGGAGAGATCAATGGAAGAACGGGGATATTCCCGAGTGGATATGCACAGGTATGAGGCAAAGATCGGTAAATATTTGAGGATCATAATTTAGATTGTCGTTGATTTGGATACGGATAAGAATGGGAGTTCGGATGCCCGAAAAAGTGTTGCCCAGTCGACTCAAGATGAGGGAATTGGGTTAGTTCATTGGATAGAAGTTAGACTTTTTGCAAATTTGATTTGAGACAAGAATTACAAGCTAGTCATTTTAGAGTAGCCACCGTGAAGCATGCTTTCAATGGCCGAGAAACCGATGAGCTCACCTTACAAGCCGGAGACAGTGTCAGAATCATTAGAATGGTCAGCTTCATTGGAAAATGCTAATAAACTCAGTTTACAGATCGACAATGAATGGGTTTTGTGTAGAGAACCATTATCGGATCGAGTTGGAATCGTTCCAAGCAATTTCCTCGAAATGTATCTCGATGACGATGTGGAAGAGCTGGCCGAAAGCGTACATGAGAATTTAAGGGACAACGATTCAGGGGTAAACGATCAGAATCAAATCCGAATCCAAATGATTTAGTGGGGTTCTTCAACGATCAACCAATCGAATAACATCTATCAGAACACATTCAACACTCAATTCAACACATTGCCAGGTTGGGGGAAGGAGTTTTTCTAATGTGATTGCAAATTAAGGCCCACAAAGTAGCGCTCTCCCTTCGAACTCTTCTTGGGCAAAGTTTGAAGAATGGGACATCGCAAAAAGCATTGAGGTTAAAAAGGATTTTTGGGTAGGAATACAAAAACTTTTAGGATAAAAAGCCTCCACCTGCTCGTCCACCACCACCAAAAGCTCTTCCGACAAGCCCGGATTCGGGAAGCATCCCTTGGGCTTCATTCAGCGAGACAACGCCCAAAACTGGGGTAAATCATATCAATGTTTGTAGCCTGGTTAAAGCGGGGAAAACTCTGAAAGATTTAATTAGTACCAGTGAAATTTATCCGTTCAAAGTCCTGAGTTGTACTATTAGGTACTTGCAAAAGAAACTGCGAGTGATAAAAACCGTACAACGACTGTACGTAAAGATAATTCAGATAATCCGATTAGTATTTTTAGAAACCACAATATCTTTAACCACAATATTTAAGGGTATAAAAAGAATTCTACAGTGATCGTTTCTGGAAGACGGAATATATACGTTTCAACAACGTAGCAAAAAACGATTTGAATTATTTGAAGGTAACAAAGGATTATTTTTGACGAAACCCTGGTCTAAATTATTGACAGATCAGAAGCTTAATAGAAGCTATAATAGAAGCTCAAACTTAATAGAAGCTATTTACAGAAAACTAAAACAAATTTGGTGGACTATTCTATTATAAAAATTCTTTGTATCTTATTTGTTTTAGTTAATAAACTTCTGTCATATTATTGACAAAATCTTTACTGAAAAGCCGTGGAGAAAGCTTAAGTTGAAATTCGGCTCCGCCAAGCCATTTTTGGTACCTTTTTTTTGAAAATTCTACTGGCCTTCCAAAATGAAGCTTTGTAAAATTCTTTTTATATCGTTAAAAAGAAAAAATATTGTGATTTTTAAAAATACCAATCAATCTAGATCATCTTTACTTACAGTCGTTGTATGATGGTTTTAATGACCCGCAGTTTCTTTTGCAAGTACCTAATATTTGGTTATCTATAGCATCTATATCTATAGCCGTACTAAGTATTTGGTTATCTAAAGCAATATCTATTATAAATATATCTATAGTAATATCAAAATTAATCTATCAAAATAGACTTTCCTTTTCCAGGTCACTCCTTCCACAAGCACCACCGTTTTGAGCTCAAACTCTGCGACAACGAACATCGCCGAGAGGAATCGTGTGATAAATGAGCTCATCGCGAGTGAACAAGCCTACTGCACCGATATGCAATCTTTGGAAAAGGTTGAGGAAAATGTCCAATTATTAATGCCAAATTTCAGGCAGTGGCCCATTCGAACAAGTTATCCGATAAGAACAAACGAGTGCTCACAAGTGGGATCCCACAAATTGTCGAGGTCTCTCTGCTACTTGCCGACACGTTGAAGATCGATCTCGGTTTGTGAAACAAATTTACCAAAGTAGAGACTTTTTAGATGAGCCAATAGACCGCCAAAAGATCGGAGAGATCTTTATGAATATGCAAAAAATGTTCTCCCAAGCGTATGGGTACTTTTTCCGAAACATCGAAGCGATTCACTCGATCGTCGAAAATGTGAGAGTTGGAGATTATAAAGCTTCTTTTCAAAATAAACTATTTAACTGACTAAATATCATTTCAGCTTCTCAATTAGTTATTCAGTTTTGTTTTCAGAAAAACGACAAGAAGCTTCAAGCGGCTATGGGAGAGATTTTAACGTCAATGAGAACATATGGTAAGTTGAGAATTGAAAAATTGGAATAAGTATTGGGATAACTAAGCATTAGCATTTTTTAAGCTTTTAAAAGATTCATTTATTAAAATTTATTTCTTTAATCCGTCAGAAAATTGCAGGAAGCATGTGCTTTGACGTGCCGACAGCGATCAGTCGACCCGTCCATCGAGCCTTGAAATATCCGCTTTTCCTCTCAGAGATTATCAAAGTAATTTGAAAATTATACCTCTATTTAATTATCTGATTAATAATATTTAAAAATATTATTAAAAACCTCTACATTTCTAGCACACAAGTGTCACCCATCCGGATCACCCAAAACTCCTCGAAGCTTTCAAACAAATGAGCACACTGGGGCAAAAGATGAACGAAAGTAAACGAAGAAAGGAGCTTAGTAAGTTATTAAGTTTTAAAAATAATATTTAAAGATAGTTGTTTAAAGACTAAAGTCTTTTCAAGCCACACTTTGAGTTAAAACACTAAAGTTTGTCCAAATTACCGTAATCGGCCTACTGTTTTCCTCTCGAGAATACGTCTTTCAAAGAGTGTTCTCAACTACAGTATCCAGTTACATTTTAAAACTTAATCCACCGGCTAAGGTTGGGTTACGGTAGCGGTACTGGAAAGAAAGTTCTCGGAAAAAGTTTGTACTGTAATTTTTCAAAAACTAGAAAACAAATTTATTCAAGGTATGCCCCATTATTAACTATAACTTGTTGCCATTTATTTGGTAGAGCACGGATTCCCTTCTCCCAGAAATTCTTTGGCTGGCTGTCAAAAAAGTCGCGTAGCCAGGTTTCGACCTCAGCTCGGTCTCCAAAGTGCTCTCCATTGAGTTTTGCAGCCAGCTTCCGGAATAGATGAAAATTAGAAGGGGCAAGGTCTGCGCTGAACGGTGGATGAGGGAGAACTTCCCAGCCCAACTCCTTTAATTTTTCTTCTGTCAGCTTTGCAACATGAGGTTATCGTGTTGAAGGAGGACTTTTCCCTTGTTTGGTCTTGTTTTTTTGATTTCTTCGACGAGTCGGTCTAGTTGATTTGTATAAAGTAAAGCTGTAACTGTTGTCTTTTCAGGCACCAACTCCCAGTGTGTAGGTCCTTCGAGATCCCATCAAATACTCAACAGAATCTTCTTCTGGTTCGGATTTGGGTTCAGGTTTTGGTTCTTTCGCAGGCCCTACTCATTTCTTGTGTCTCCGATAGTTGACATACAGCACCCACTTTTCATCTCAAGTCACCACATGTGGCAAAAAAGAATATCGGTTGTCTCTTGAGCGAAAGGCAGACGAGACTGAAAGGCGCTGCCATCTCATCACGTCAGTCAGAGTGTGGGGAATCCAGGAGCCAAATTGGTTGACATATCCCATTGAGGGAAAATGCGTTTGAATTGTTGTATGAGAGGTTGAAAGCTGCTCTCCCAATTCCCGGGTAGACAGTTTGTTATCGTTTTGTAAGAGAACGGCAAGAGCTGTTTCATCGAAGTCAGTCGGGCGACCTGACCGCGGTACATCTTCCATGGAAAAGTCTCCTCTTTTGAAACGATCGTACCATTTATAAACTGTCGATAAACTTATTGAACCTTGCCCATAAATTGTATTGATTTTCTCAAGAACTTCTGGAACTTTGGAACTTTGCTCTTGACAAAGAACAAAATGGCATGCCGAAGATGACCCTCGGGAAGCTCCTAAGCAGCTCCCAAAGAAATAAAAAAAATAAAGCAAGAAAATAGCAGTATTTTATTTGGGTTTGTGTGTAGTCAATGAATGAGGGTTGATGTAAACAAGATCACTTATCAGCAGCTGCGTCGCGTGTTCGAGGGATTTAATAAACCAAATGTAAAAAAAATTCCGAGGACTTTCTTTCCAACCTGATAGAATAAAATAGATAGAATAAATCGGATAGACTAGAATAAAGAAAGTCTTACATTTCGTTGTTACCACCCATGATTACGGTATCGATCTCTGTGCACTTTAGAAACGATTAAAAAGGAATACAGCAATTTAGACAAAACCTACGGTAAATTGAACAACCTATAGCGTATAGACCAAATCGTAGTTCGGAAAAAGTCAAAACTCTCAACTGTTTTAAATGCACGAGGAGTAACTTTGAAGTGCATGGCCTTTTGCATGGGCATTTCATGCGAATGATCGAAGAATATACCCACATTTAGTTGGATGTATCCTATAGAGAATCGTAGTCGTTTTTTTTCGTTATCTCGTTTTTGGAATGGGCTCTCTTTTTTAACAATTTCTTTTTTTTCAATTTCTGGTTTATTTTTACCTTTTGGGTTTTAGTGTTTCAAACTGTGGACACGCCTCAAGCCGAAGTGCTTTTATGTGAGTGCATTGTGTTTAAGATTTTTCTCTCTTTTTTCGAGACACTTTTTAACACATTCGCGACGAATACGGCTCACCAGTGGATCTAACACTTTTTTGAGGTCGTTTGAGCTGAAAATTTGTAATCGGGGGTTTTCAAGGATGAGGATTTCGAATTCGTTATTAGTTTTTAAAGAAAACGGCTCCATTTTTTGAATATTTCATTCGGTTTAATTACCCAAGTTTTAGAGAGTTTTGTGATGAACGTATTGGCTCGGAAATTAAAGTTGCTCAAAAACTAATAACGGATTCAGATTCTCATGCTTCCAGTTACAAATTTTCAGGTCTACAGCTAACACACCGTAAATACCCTAATAGAATCCCATAATGACGGGCGTACAGTCGTGTAGTCTAACTTTAAGCGTCTCATTCTCCACAATGCTTTAAGCTACAGTGTGCGCTTGGATGTCAAAAGATAGCCCTTGAAATCTAGTATTTTTTGATACTAAAAGTGTAGTTGAGAAAAATCTAGGGGTTGTGAAAAAAAATGCTTTTCTAAAAAGAGTTAGAAAAACGCGATTGTACGAGGAGTATTTACGGTAGATAGCTGTCGTTTTAAACGGCAAAAAGCCAAAAATGACTTTGTCGTGAATGTGTTAAAAGATGGGTAAATGGTTACTGTGTCTATAAGTGTTAAGCTAAAAAGGCTATAAAGTTTCAGTTTGTCTCACTACAATATACCGAAAGACATCAGCTCAAGTTTTATTTTTTTAAAACACATCAACACCCGTAATCTTGTCTCGAATTTTTATCCAATCTATCAGTTTTGAATACTTTTATATCTGCATACTGTAGAGAGACAAAATACTGGGCTTTACAGTGTCTTTAAAACTATCAATCAATAACAGTCTGTCAAAATGAGGACGTTCGTCGTGTTCTGCAAGAATTGCTCGTTGAGTCCAAGAAAAGTCACATTTTATGTTCCCCGCAAATCAATCTCTCGAGATCACCGCTCCCTTTTCTGTTTTTTGTTTCTCTTGCTTGATTACCTTTTTTTGTTGAATGGCGGCAAAGATTCGTTTAATGAAAGCACTATTAGTTTTTGGCTATCGAAGGGTATAGTGGTGATGTGAAAGATAGTTTTGGCATGGATAATATTGCACTGACTACAAGTTCCATCTCAATAGCTGCAAGATGACAAGCTAACCATGATCTCCACTCGTATCCACTTGTAAGAATGAAATGTGGTCTAGAGGTATTAATTCCTACATTTTAGAATCTATTTTATGCATGGCTAATGACTAGGTAATAGAAAAATGTGTAATTCATTCGTTATCATAAATCCGAGACTCAAAGAATTCATAAAACTCATAACACCGCTATACCTTACGATATCCAAAGCAAGCTTTAAAGAAACAACGAAAAAACATTTGACAGTAAGTTAACTCAAAGAATTTTCAGCGAGAAAATATAGCGAAGAGCAGAGTGCCACATTGACGCAAAAACTTTCCCGGCTCTCCGTGCATTCGGTTGTGAAGAAAAGTAATCGCTTCAAGTATCGAATGGGAAGTGCAATCGGAATTCTTCATTTGGTGAGAAAGCTGGAAATCATGAATAAAACGATGACAATGATTAGACAAAAGATACCGAGTTTGAGCAAATGGTTTATGAATTGGATCAATGCGAGAGAAGACTTGTCAGGTTACAAAAGAAAATGAATTCTTTGATGTATCGATTTCAGATTCAACTATCAATTGGTGATCTATCAGAAAAAGTTGCAACACGATATGAAACGACAAATTGAAGTCTTGATTGTGGCACCAAGTACGTGAAAAGGCTTTGTTCTTTCTTTGACAAACATATGCTTCCTGGCACAATAAACTTGCTCGTTCATAATATTAGGTTGGAAAGAAAGTTCTCGTAAAAAGTTTGATTGGAATTTCTTAAGAACGAATCCACCAATTCAAGAACATTTTATTCTATTATTTACAATTCGACTCCGAGAAATTACATGTAAAAAATGATAATTTTTGCTTTCCCTTAAAATTTTAGAGATTTTTGAAAAATTATTATTTTCCAGCTTAAATTCAGCTCACTTTTTGCACCAGAAAAACGATTTCTTATGAGGTAAAGCAAGCAAAAATGAGCAATACGCTCTATAATCTCTATTTTTGACCAAAAATTTCTTTAAGAAAAGCTGTATTTCAAAAAATAATTTTTTGCCATCTTCTTGGCACTGAGTGTTTGCTAAAATCGGTCATTCTGAAAAGTTAAAGCATTAGATAAAATTTGCCTTAACCACAAATTTTCCCTATTTTAAGTACTTGATTATAGGTTTTGAATGGACCCATTGCCTATACATTAAAACCCATTAAAAACTTGTCTAAAAGGCTGGTCACTCAAAAAGTGACCAAGTCACTTTAGCTGAAGAAATCTCTTATTTTTTTTGTCAAAAACTTTTTGAAATATAGTCAAGTTTATCAAAAAATCTCGGAAGAATTCATGGTTTTTGAGAAATCACCTTTTTGAGAAACTTTTTCTACGAACTTTCTTGCCAACCTAATAGCAGTTGAGTTTGCCAAAAAGTGTGCGTTTATGAGCACAAAGTCTTCCAGGTTTTTCTTTCACAAACATAAAAACTTTAGACGCTTCTCGAATGCCTGAAAAAGCTGCCATGCAACAACTCAAACCCTTCTTTGAGATCTTACAAGAATTCGTGAAAGAAACCAATTACAAGTTTGTTTATCAGAAAATTTGTGAATTCTTGATTTTAGAGTGAAAGACGATTGCTTGAAAGCGATTCGAGTGATTCCAAAGAGATTGATTACGAAAAGAAATGACAAATTGATGGACTATGAGGCAGCAAAGAGCTCAGCAAAGATGGTAATGAGCTCATGAGATAAATTTTGTGAATTTCTATTTTAGCCCGAAGAAATCAATGCTCGTTTCCGAGATTTTGATGCGCTCAATCAACAAGTGAAAACAACCGTGCCGAAAGTTGTCGATGTCATGAATCAAGTGGGAATAGATCAATCAAATGAATACTATCAAGAATTATATTATATATATACATCAAGAATTCTATCATTCATGTCCATTTACAGGTCCTTCGCAACGGGATGATCACCTTGGAGGAGTTGGACTCGACGCTGATGCGAAATCTGAAAGATCGCTTCGAAATCGAACAAGGCCGATCAACGCATGTAAGCTGATAGTTTGTCTACAATTTTACTTTCTAAACTTTATTTTCAAACACTATTTTCAGTTATTGATCACCCCGAGCACGATTTGCTTTGTGGATCTGATGGACAAGAACCGTTTGACGCCGTTGAGACAAATCGCGAGCAAAGCCACGTCAAATTTAAGACCGCTCAAGTCGAGTATGAAAAAGAAAGGAATAGCTGAGAGAAAAGGTGTCATTTAATGTTTAATATGTAAAGTATAAAACTAAGAAACGAAAAGAGGGTTATTTTGATAATAAACAGCTATTTCAGATGACACAACCTCGTCAACGGTCTCTCAGAAATCGTCGATCACTCCCGATGCAACACCGGCTGCCTTGGACGCCATTTGGAAGGTTGGGAAAACTTTTAAGAAACAATATTTAGATATTTATTTATTATCTTTATTTGGACATCAAAAATGTTATAGGCTGCAGCCGCTCCTCCACCAGTTACACCATCCGCGGAACGCAAATTCCGAGCACAGACCGAAACAGAGAAAAGAACTTTGCTTGAAAAAGCTGATGCAAAGTTTGAATGCAAAATAATATGTACAATTTTAAATCTCCAGATCTCGTCGAGCCGATGTTTACAAATGTGTCTCTGAATGGCCGGCCTCTTTGGAAGCACGAGAGGCGAGTGAAAAAACGGGAAGAATGCTCATTGTAAAGGCCGGAGATGCGGTGTTGGCTGTGAGAAAAGAGGAGAGGGGTTTATGGTAAGTTTGATGAATAGATCTAGATGTGCTTGTTACTGTAAATACTCCAATAGTTTACAGCACCAAACGGAAACCTCTTGCCTAACAAGTGAAAATCTAGGTATTGCTACAATGGCTACTACAACGGTCTTCTTCCATCTGGAATCCTCACTCCATACTATGAAAGGCCGGGTACAAATATTGGAGAACCATTTGCGGATCTTGGTTTGCTTGAACAACGGGTTACGGTGGCCACAGAAAGACCAAAAAGTACTCCACCTGTCAAACAATCGAACAATCTCATTGGTCAGTTGATAGTCGAATATAACGAACAAAAATACCTGTCAGTCTTTTGTTTTTCGTATTTTTCTCAGCACCAACCCTTCGATTTTGCATATTTTAACTAGGATTCGATGTAGAATAAAATTGAGCGTCGAATGATACCAAAATTAACTCAAAATATAATATCCACGCAAAGTTGTTGGCTAAAAACCTAAACCCCGCCCATTATGGTCGGGGAATTAACCTTTGTCTCATAGCTTTGCATGGATATTATATTTTGAGTTAATTTTGGTATCATTTGACGCTCAATTTTATTCTGCATCGAATCATAGTTAAAATAGTCAAAATCGAAGGATTGGTGCTGAGAAAAACATGAAAAACTTTAAATCGCCAACGGCAAAAAGGACCGACAAATGTTTTTGTTACAAGTTTAGTTGAATACGTGATACAGTTGTTAGTCAATATCCTTGTTGTATTTTACAGATTTACTTGACGATCTGGTCCCTCCAACAACAACATCGATTGCTCCACTTCAACCAGTCTCTTTGATTCCTTCCCTTTCACCAAGACCCATTTACCCGGCACTAAACGAGCCAGTCTTAGCTGAACCGCCGGCAATTGATTGGAGAATGTCATCAAGAACAGCTTTTGGTTTAGTTTTATAAAAGTCATTGATTACACTCTTTTAGATGCATTCAATGATTCATTGAGAACGTCTACTGCAATGTCTCCCCTTACTCCGATTCAAACCAATCAAATGTCATTGAGCAGTAAGTGGAAATTCTAAAGATTTGAAATTCCACAATCTAAGTGACTCCTCTGCAACCATCTCCCGCTCCATCGACCACTTCGCTTTCTTCAAATCAGCCATCGAACTGGATGGCTTTTGGATCAATGCCAGCTTCGGGTGGAGGACTACCACCATTGCCTCCACAACAAGTAGGTTTATGATAATAAAATAAATGGTATTGAACGGGGACTGAACCCTCGACCTCCTGCTCACCAGAGAGATGCTCTACGACTGAGCTATCGGCGCCTGCTTCGCCGTAGAAGAAATAGGAAGGGAAAGAAAGGGAGAAAGAGAAGAATAACTTGTGATATACTGTAGACAAACAACTGACCATAAAAGCTTACAGTAAATTTAACTCATGGCAACTCCTCGGCCAAATTTAGAATGGTTCAACGAGAAACACCTCGAACAGAGCATCAGCGAGTGATGAGACTTTCTCGCAACTTTGGGATCAAGTTTGAAATAAAAACAATATAATGCTTATTCTACTTTAGTTCAAAGCAACACCATTGAATAAAGTGCGCAGCGAATCTCCACAACCACTCGTCCCCACTCGTCCACAAGTCGGAGTTGCAACTTATGCTCAACCACCAGCCTACGATCAACCACCGGTTAGTTTGGAGTTAAAAATTAAATCATTCTATTGACAAATCATCAACATTCTTTTTCCTATAGGGGTGGGTGTCGTTTTATGACGAACCACCGGCTGAGGTATGGCTATATTGTTGTCATGTGCATCGTGATTTTGCATTTGAATTTGCTGCTTCTGTTACAATATTATTTACTTAAATTTAGTCCTTATCATTTGGAACAAATCCATTTGCATCGAGCTCCACTGTGGCTTATGATACACCACCGGCAACGGAGTTTCAACAAATCTCGGCTCGTTCAGCACCTGCGCCCCCACAATCGCTGGGGTTGAACAAGGTAGAAATATACACAAATCAAGCTGAACCCCTTGATTGCCTTTTTGAAAATTTCAATAATTCTAAGCCAATTTAGGCTCACACTCTTGTTGTTGCTGAATATGATTTCACCCCGGTTGGTGATAATCAACTACTCATTCGTGAAGGTTTTTTGTAGCATAAAAGACAGGACTTATAAAATCTTACAGGTGAACGCCTTCAACTTGTTCAGCGCCACGACGATGATGGCAACTCGGAATGGGTTCTTGTTCGGCGTCCAAATGGAGAACACGGGTAAGAGAAGTTCAAACTTTGAAGCTTTAGAAAAATGCTAGATCTGTACTTTTTCAAAAACAAAACACAGGAAAAGAGAAAATTTTTAGTTATGTCCCGTCTACTTACATCAAGGATCTATGATTCTCTCACGAAATTTTTACCACATTTGCTCACCATTGTTGCCAATTCAACTCCATACTTGCCCCAATTTCGTTCCTCTATCTTTCTTTTCTCTATCATTCCTTTCGAATCACTTTGTGCTCCTAGTACTTATGGTGCTTTTCCCTATTCATCCCCTCTCATACAACCTACGCAACATCGAGAGCTTTTTTTTGGATTGTGCTTCTTTTCCTTATCTAAACCGTATATCTAGATTCTAGATTGATTTGTTTGCCCAAAGTGCCTTTCTGGAGTTTCTATACCAATTTTTATTTGAAGTTTCTATACCCTTAAACAGTGTTTCTTTTGGTTGGAACGTTTTTAAAAGGTAATCCAGCTAAAGGTACCGTAGCTACCGTAATCCAACTGTTTTTGCAGTGAAACGATAAGAATAGACTGCATCTAAATCATCTGTTAGCCTAGCCCCTTAAACAGAAAACACTTCCAAGACAAAGGAAACACAATCTAGTTTGGACAGTACTGTATCTTATTTGTTTGTAGAACTTACTTATCTATACCTAGTTTGTACGTGTTACCAAATACTTTGTGATATTAGAGTGAACAACATATTTATGCCAATCTTTTCAATATTTATCTTAGTTTGTTACAAAACACTTTGCATAATAAACTTTCAACTTTTCTCTTAGAAAGTGGAAGTCTCGATTTCGATTCGTATTGAAAAAAATTGAATGGCTTGAAAAAATATAAACATTGAGCTTTTTTAGATGTATCCAAAAAGAAGCACTATTTTGGCTACACAAAAAGCAATGATAGGTTTGTGAATTTTTAAAAGAGCTGATAAAATTGGCGTTTAATGGCTAATCATTATATTTAATGGACACCAATTGACGAGTGTCTGAGGTGTCCGTTATTCATAAACAAAACAGTTTCGAAGATATTCAGTACAGCAACGAAATATCAGAATACCGTGTGATGTCAAATTAAAATTATTTAAAATGCCGCAGCGATAACTAGTCACTTTTTCTGGGATAGGCTACTTTGCGCGAATTTTTTTTGCGCAACTCGCCATAACTTCCTGTTAAGTGGACCAATCTTTATGATTTTGGTTTCATTTTGTTGCACTTATTGAGATCTACAAAATGAAACCAAAATCATAAAGATTGGTCCACTTAACAGGAAGTTATGGCGAGTTGCGCAAACGACCCAGTTGCGCAAATGACCCTGTTGCGCAAATAAAATGGCGGAAATTAGCCTACCCCCTTTTTCTCTCTCAATAGCTGTGCAGCATTTTTTAGCAGTTTTGGTTAACCTCACTACCACAAATTTCAAATTCTTTAAATTTCGAAACGTTATTTATCCTTTCTGGGTGTTATTCCCCTCTCCAAAATGTAATAGTGCCCGTTGACCCCTTGTTCTTCTTTAATTTTTTGTGAATCTTGCACGATGTTTAATTTAGATGTCATACCCGCGCACTCCGTCAATCATCGATCCGATCGGCCCTTATGTGCAGTCTCAGTTCTCGTTTCGGTCAGTGATCTTGTTGCTTGTAAAGTTTACTTTTTTTGTAGTGGAGAATACACAAACGAGCTCTCATTCGGCTCCAACGAGATCATCAAGTTGACGCGAAAGATTGATCAAGACTGGCTCGAAGGAGAACTCAATGGAAAAGTTGGGATTTTTCCGTCGGGATACGTTCAGGTTTTGTTTTAAGATTTGAATTGCTATGGGGAAACTACTAGCATATTATGAGTGCAAATTCAGAATGTAATAAATCTTGTGTACCATGCATGATCATGACGTTTTTAAAAACAACTTTTTAGAATTATACGCGACGAGTGAACTCTTCAAATAACGATGTCGGGAATGCGGCACCACATGCACAAGCCATATTTCCATTTCAGTAAGTAGTTATCTAGTTCTAGAGTTTTATTATTTTTAGAGGTGAATACGCAAATGAACTATCATTTGGTGCCAACGAGATCATCAAATTGACTCGAAAAATCGACAAGGATTGGTTGGAAGGGGACATCGGCGGAAAAGTTGGAATTTTTCCAGCGGTTTATGTTCAGGTTGGCTATTAAATTTGACTTGTTAAGATTATTAAATTTAGATTTTGGTTGATCTTGACGCCGAAACAACTAGAGACTCAAAAACTGGTGACGAGTTTCCCGTACCTACAAGTATCGAAGGAATTGAGTGCGACATTCAAAGAAAACTTTCATTCTTTACTTTTTAGGATTGAGACCTTTAAATCACCACCTCATTCACAGGAAAACGAAGGGCTGATGTTACGAACCTCTGCTAGTCTAAGCTTCACTAAAGAGGTTAGTTTGAAAATAGCCAGACTAATTTAATAAGGTGTTTTTAGACACGAAACGAATGCGTGTACCAAGGAGCATCATCAGTCCAAACAGAATTTCTACTAACACACTTATCGTCGCTTCAAAACAATGCTGCAATTGAAGAAGCGCGGGATGTCTACAAATGTTTGCCAGAGAGCCAATCATATGTTAGCTTATTACACTATATACTGAAAAGAGAATGTTTTAGGCTGGAAAGTATATTCCACTCAATTCGTTCCCCTCCACTTTATCCACCAGTATTCTCGATATAAATTCCAGCACAATAGGAGGTTGTTTTCCAAAGAATAAAGTTGATAATGTATGGTTTTAGGAGCTGACGATAGCAACACTTATACATCGGGATCTACCAATCTGGCCAAGCACGATGAATGGGAAGTAACAGGGAAGGTGGATAACGAGTCTCAAACGGAAATCCTAGAAAGTAGTTGTGAATTCCTTTTAACCAAAATTATATTTGATTTTTAGCTGAGGAGCTTATTGTCAAGGAGAAAAATGTTCAAAAGCCTTCGCGAATCACCGTAAATTCAATGGTGAAAAAGATTGGACGCATAAAGGCACGAATGGGGCAAGCATTGGGAAAGCATCTTGCCACGAAGAATCAGAAGTCATCAGCCGTTTCTGAGCAGCCCAAAACCCCAAGTGCGATGGATCAGTCACACTCAGATAAATTGATTGGTTGGGGTTTAATATCTCGCTTTTTGAAATGATTTTTTAGATTTCGATGACCCGGAGCCGGCGATCCCAATGATAACTCCTTTGCAACCAATTCCGATTGCTGCCGCTCTTTCGCCTCCACTTTTCAACGCAGCCATCAGTGAGCCGATATTAAATGAACTTCGACCAATTAACTGGGGTATTCCACCAAAGACCACTCGAGCTCAACCAGGTATATTCTAAGAACACTTTGCGTATTTGTATTTTTTTAGTTTTATCTCGTAACATGGTGACGAATCGACCGCTTTTAATTTCCCCCTTTACACCAACTCAATCAGAAATTTTCTTTTGCTAAATAGCTGTAATTGTAATTAAAATGTTCTAAAGTTTGGGAAAGTGTTCCTCGAATTTTCTTCAATCTGTGATTTAATTTAAACTTGTTTATGCGGCTAATTGATATATGTGTGGAAAATAAAGTATTTTTAAAATTGTTGAAATTGTTGAAATCTGGTTGATCCTTTAAATATAAACAAAAATAGTAATCTCATGAGTTTCAAAATGGGATCAGAATTTTTGTCCAAGGTAAACTGCCTTATTACTTTTATTTTTTTTACTTTAGGTTGATCATAATTGTTTAATACTTTAGTGATGAAGCTGCTGACGCACAACTTTTTGTCTTCTCGTTTCCTCAAAAATGTGGCGACAGGATATCCTCTACTTTTAAGAGTGAACGAGAAAGAGGTAAGAAGCTTAAAAAAAGAATTTTTTTAAATTCTCTTTAGTTGCGAGAAGTCGAATTCGATCAAGATTTTGTCCAAAATATTATGCCCAAGGTGAAAACTGCTTTAATTACTTTTATATTTTTTACTTTAGGTTGATTATAATTGTTTGGTTTCGACTTTGATGGCGATCGGGGAACAAGGCGCTTTACCAAATGAACTACCAGAAAATTGGAGAGAGAACGAAGAACTGTTAAAAGAAGTTGGTATTTTCTCTTATTTAATTTAAAATTTGCAATTGGAAATATTGTAACGCTTCAATTTGGTAATCCCTTTAGTTACATCGTGTTCTTGTCAAAATTGAAGTGATTGTCGGCGAATTAGAATGTCCGGAAAGTGGTCGCGTATTTCCCATCAAAGTATAGCTTTCCAACTTTTGCTCAAAAAGTTTTCTTTTTAGGATGGAATTCCCAATATGTTGTGTCAAGAAGATGAATGTTAAGTTGTGACAATTGATGCTGCTTTATATTTTGGTATTTTTGGTGGATCTCTAATAATATATTTTGTTTTCTTTTTAAGGTGATAAATTTATTGACGACAATTTTACAATGGAAAAATGCAAAATAAACGGGAAGTTCTGACCGGGCGTATAGAAAAATTAAAATCGTAACAGAAAAAAACTTAAAATGCCAATATCAAAGTTTTTGGGTTATAATTGGTGAATGGGTTGGTATCATACATTTTACAAATAGCGTATACATCGAAATTTAGCTAGTCGAAAATAATTTAAAAACTAATTGAATGGTTCACGGAGTAAAGGATTCGAAGTTATGATGGGACAACCGGTGTGTGGATCGAACGTAATCATTTGGTTCCCGAAGATCACCGGCGGAACAGTTGTCGGGCTTGAGTTGAGTGGAAGAAGCGAGGGCATAGTTGTAGGGGTGAATGGGGGCAGTGGCAGCGTGGACGAGGTAGAAGCAGTATCAAAAGTGGGAGGCGGTGGTGGAAGGGGTATCAGACTGGAAGACGGGGCGGGTATCGAAGAATGGGAATCTAAAGGGGTTTGGTTGAGCAGACTCGAGAGAAGATCCGTCGGCAGGCCGGCTAGAAGTTGCACGGGAATCGGCGGGTTCATCGTTGAGAATGAGGCGAGCAATGAAGCGAGTGGATTGTTGCCTGAATCATTGAGTTGACTTGGCACTTGTTGATTTAATCCCGCAATTTACATTTAAGATTAGTATTTATAGATGTAGTATAAAATCGACAAGTGCTCGTTGATTCATTGTGAAATTTACTTACCCAAATTCGAAACAGGATTCAAAATCGGAGGCGCGGGCATTGGTTGGAAGGGTAGATGAGAAGTCGAGGGTTCAGCTGGCATTGGAAGATTGGTCGTAACGGTGGCAATGGGAGGATTGGGAACTTTGGAAGAAATTGTTGTTGTCGAGTTTATTGGGAGAGGCTAAAAGTTGATGATCTTTTTGTAAAATCTTGAATTTCAAACCCTATTTATTTTCGATTGCAGCGGCTGCGGTGGTGGGATCGGTTTCTTGAATTGGGCTTCGACTTTGAGTTTTTTCGTCGGCGGCGGATTTCCCCGAATTTCAGCCACCACTTCGATGCTTGGCGGTCGAGCCTCTGTGACTGGTGGAGGCTGAAATTTAATTAGATAAACCTAGTTTAAAACTTGTGCACTGTGTATCTGTGAATTTTGAAAATCGAGCCTCTTACAGTACCTTCCTTTCTCTCACCTTTGCTATGTTTTCCTTTGCCTTCTCGAAGTCAAGATGATCGATCACATCAATCGATTTATCCTTCCTGAAATTTTCTCATTTTCAAAAGTTTCTCTTTAGCTAAACTAACAAGAAATTGATGTGTTTGGCCTTTTGAAAGAGGGGGCCGGCTCCTTGACAATGATTATGCGGTCGATCATTCAATGTACACCTCTCGATAGCCTCCATTCCTCGTTTCGTCATATGAAAATACCCAATATCCTCACTGAACACCGAAATTTATATAATTTTTCGATTTTTCACACCCTTGGCGATCATTCGTTGTGCAAATCACGCAAATTGCTGATTCGATCTTCTTTTGATAGGGGAAATGATCGTGAAGGTCCGTTGTTGACATAAAAGCATCCTGAAAGCAATGTCATTTCTTTTTTCTTTATCTTTGATCTCTATTCCTGCTCTATTCCTTCCAATTCTTTTCACACTAATTGAACTAGCCTTTTCTTTTCAGAACACAAAACACAATTTTTAGAGAATTTGTGGCTTGGGAAAAGGTGTGCAAAAAATACCTGATTAATCAGTGCCTTTTTTGTATTCAAAATGAATTTTTTTTGGATTTGAAAATGGATAATTTAGAAGGAAAATTTATTTTAGAAATTTAGCAAAAATTTAGAAGCTTGTTAGCAAAATATCTTAAAGATAATGTAAAGTGAAAGTCTCAAGCTCTTGTCTGGCTATCGTATATTTTTTATACCGAAATAAAAAGTATTCAGCTAACAAGGTTGAATGTCTTTACTCACAAAACTTAAAGTTTAATATATCTCTAACTTTGAGTGGAATTTTCAGTTCAATTTCCTTTAACATCTCTACCAAAGGCTTTACAATCCCAATAACTTCAGCAACTATTTTCTATCGCCACTTCTTGTGCAAAACATTCAAAGATTTTCAAACGAGAATCTAGATTTTCATGGAAAAATGAGTTTCCGTTTTTTCGTGGAATCCCTCAACTTTCTTCGTGTTTGATGAATTGAAGAAATGTGTAATTTCGACCAAAACACTTGTTGATACACATAAGATTTTATCTATCTATCCATTCTATCAAAATTGAGAAACGCAAAATATTTCGATTGATAGATTGTTGGATTACTGTAATCACCAAGACAAACCCCTCGTGGATGTGTGTGAATCCAGCCGATCACTTCCGGCGCTTGCTCGGAGAGGATTTTTGTCATCTAGAATTAAAATTTACATACCGTACCGTACTTTTTCTAATGCCTTATTATCAAAATTATATTTCCTTTTCTAACTCACCTCCTTTGGGACGACAATTTGCGACTTGTCCTGTAGATAGATTTGACCGGGGAACACCAAATGGGTGATTTCATAGCTTTTGTCCGTCTAAATTCGATGACCTTAAAGATTTTACAGCAAAAATATTGTAGTTCTTTTACTACAAATCTAAAGTAACATGTTAGCCTATTTTTTCGACTACCTGATTCTTTTTTGTGACCTGCTTACAGTAAACTCTAGCTTCCGAGAGGTGTTGCTGTTTTAAAGCGCTATTGTAGTTCTGTAGCACGAAAAAGTACTATAACAATTTGTCTTACTGTACTATGGCATACGGTAACTTTTACTAAAGTAATACTTTTGAAATTTCCCACAATTCGATCACAAACCTTCTTCCCGCAAAAGAAAGCAAGCGCCGCGGCGACGTCTCGTCGACTCACGCGAACCACTTCAAGAAATCTGAAATTTCAGCAATTAAGTCACGTTTGATTCTAATTTTTAAAATAATAGATGAATGGTGTAACTGTTGCGTCTCAAACAAATGATTTTTGAGCTCATCGCAAGTTCCCAAGGGTTTACACAAGGGTTTATCAGAGAAAAAAAATCGACAAGGGTTTATTCAACTGTACCCACTTGGAGACGGCGTTTTGCGGGAGCTCGATCGAGATAAAGGAAAGAAGTGTTTCATCCAATCCACCACAATCATTCATCGAATCGTCATCTAAACGAACACCCGTCGAGCAATCACAATCGTGCGATGATCGATCAGTTTGAGAGTCGCCATCGTCGCCCTCTTTCCTGAAATTTGAATGTGATTTGAGTTAATAGATCAGTACTATAATGCATTTAAAAAAATCTAAGTATTCAACTGAAATTTTAATCCTTCCTAGCTGAATCAAGGTAATCAGGAATACTGTAGCAAAAGTACAACAGTTTACTATGATATTAGGCTGGCGAGAAAGTCTTCACTCCTTTTTTGCATTGGGTTCTTTCTAAAAGTATACAAAAAATAACGGTAAAGACAACAATATTTTGTGAGGATATTTCAGTGATCAATACTAGTGTACTAGAGTAAGCAAATCTCCATAGCAGCGGGTGTCTTGGACTTTCCGAGGTTTAGAAAAAGAACGACTTTTTTGCCAACCTAATATTAGTAAAAAAGGTAAGTAACCTCATCCACTGAGCTGATTCTGTGCCTTTTAAAAGTTATTCAGCTAATAGCAATGAGAAAAGATCAATCAAAGAAACCCCAAGATTTTTTGTTCAAACTCACTCTTTCATCATCACAAAATCGTGATCGACTCCCGTGCAAAAGGGGATTTTCTTCGTGCAGCTTTGGAAGAAGCTAAGCTGAAAGCTTCTTTTAGTAAAATAATAATTTTAAACAAACATCAGCTTTTAGCGCCTCGGATTGTTGTGTGTAGACGGTCATGAGTCGAGCTTTTCCCCTCTCCACATATTCAAGAGCTTCAACCACGCATTTCATCATTCGATCTTTCGAGACGACGGTTGGGTTGAAGAGGATGTAGTCGCGGTGTTGAGGGATATCCTCCAGAGCGACACTGAAAAAATATTCACTATATGGTGAAAATATCCAATACACAGCTAACTTTGAAATCAATATGATATTCATAGAGGTATTAATACAACTTTACACCATCTTTCAAGCCACTCTGACCTGGCAAATCTCAAAAAACAGCACACGGCTTTCTCGACGTTATTCTCGGCCGAATACTCCATGCCCATATTGAAAAGCTTGTAGATGTGAAGGTAATATCTTGAATAGATTTAGAAATTTTAACTTTTTTAATCACTCACTGATATATGGGAACACTTTGACAGAAAACTTTCTCGGTGGCACCTTTGAGAAGAGTCTGCAGGCGCAACTCGGGATTGAGAATCACTGAAAGGGAAACAATAATATTAAAACAATCTTGTTCAAATAACAGAAAAGAAAAATTCCGTCTGAACCTAGCCAGTTAGTTATCTCGATCATTTCTTGGTCAATTGTTCTGAAGTTTTGCTTACAAGTAGAAATCAACAGCCTGTCGACAAAATTCAGCACAACCGACAAAGAAATGGTTGAGAAAACAAAGATGCAAATAGGTTCGAGACATAATTTGCTTAAGTTTATTGCACTTCCACTTTAAGAGACATATTTGACTTAGGTTTATCTTGTGCTTGATCAAACCTTTAACAACATCGGACGGCATTTGATGCGGTGGAAGTCGACTGGCTGTTGTCGACATTTCACAGTTTCTAAACGGTTGAGAAATGTTTAAAAGCTTGTTTTTGTTTAAAAGCTAAATAAATTTAAAGATTATCAAAGAAATTGTTGAAATGAAACGAAATCTCGGAACTACTGCCCAAATGACATTCAATTAAGTGAATCCAATGAGATCAATATCAATTTTTTTATAAACTATAAACTCTTACAAATTTTTGAAACTCTTTAATTTCATCTCTAAGCGGATAAGAGAAGATTAATCTTAAAAATTGAGGTGTAAAAATGAGTCAGACGAAAAAAGCGAACGCAATTAACACGTTTGAAATCAAATCAGGGTAATCGAAAAAAGATCGTTAGAAAAAAAAAGAGAAAAAAAGAGGCAGACAAAAAGAAAGACTAAGGAAGATGAGGTAGAAAGCGTAAAAAGCGTAAAAGAAGACCCAGAATCTTTGAGTGGATATATGAAAGGGGTAAGGGAATCGATCGAGGCGGTGCCCCTTTTCCCCCTTTTCTTGCAGTCTTTTTTTATCGCCGTGTTTCCCCTTTTCCGTTTCTTTTCCTCCCAACCACCGACCAGTCTATTTCTCAGCCATTTTTACCCCCTTTCTCTACAAAAAGATACACGAGTCTTCTATATTTTTCATATTTCTTTTCCTTTCCCCCTTTTCCACTCTCGATTTGTTCCCTCTCCCCAAATTTTCCCATGTGTGCAATTTTGTTCCCCCTCCGGGAACCAAATATATTTTTTACATATCCGTTTTTTTCATATTCGAAGCCTAAGCCTGCCTAAGCCTCACTACAAAAGAAGTTCTTTTTTCTCTTCTGAACATTATTAGCACGCGCTAGTACTAGTAGATACGAATTGGATACAAAAATATTATTACTGACCGAGTTGCTGACCGAACGAACCGCTAGAAACAAAAACAGAACGAATCTAGGCTTAAAAAAAGCCTGATCACCGAGTAAATTTAGGCATTACAAAGATGTTCCAACCAGAGATGCTTCCGATGGTCATGCCAGACCAGGTCAGACAAGATCAGGCTTGGCCAAGCAAATCAGACTAGATTAGGGCAGGTCAGTTTAAGCTAGAATAGCCTAAACCAGGCTATGCTAGAAGCCGGGTCTAGCTTCTGGGGCCAACCTTTTTGAGAATAGATGGCCACTCTATGGCAGTTAGGTTATGTAAAATGAAAACTGATACCAAAATTGATTTATATAACAACATGGGTACTTCAAAGATACTTGTAAAGTAATAAGGAAACGTGTTTCTTTATAAATCAACAGATTCGCAAAGAACAGATTTGTACTTTAGATTTTTGAAACTGTAGACTTTCCAAATGTAAAGGGTAAAAGTTTGAGTTGATCTGTTTGCTGAAAGGTGGATTGTACTCAAAAATAAGTGTTACGTAGGCTGACCATTGAAGGGGATCTTATCGGAAAATTTGCCCTCGTTTCTCGTGTTTTTGTGATTGCGTGTGCAAAATTGTAGCCATGGAGAAATAAAAATTGAAATGGAAAGTGAGAAGGAGGATACAAAACTCTTCAAAACAAAAAGGGAAAACTGAGGATTTGTGAAGAAATAAAAGTGGGTGAAAAAGTGGGTGGACGAGGGAAAGAATTGATTCGCGGTGATTGTGATTTGTAAAAGATAATCTCACAGTCAGATTATCGCCTTAATACATTCGCGACGACGGCCTTTTGGGCGTACAGGGTGCACCATAATTGTCGCAACAAGATAAAGTTCTGATTTGAAGGCAGACAAGGGCAAGAAAGACAACTTTTTAGACTGAATAACATTTATTGTACATTAACAATTATAAATGAACTATCAAATTTGAATCGGCCATCATTAGCATTTGAGCAGGCTCTTTGGGAAGGCGTCAACGGTGGCGCGAGGGTGGATCGAGCTCTTCCCACGCTTTCAACAGTGATTCCTTGAAGCTTTCGATGTTTTTGTGGAGCTTTGAACAGGCTTCTAGAACCACACTGAAAATCCATTGGGTTGAGGTTTGGAGAGCTATGTGGCAAATGAGCTATGGACTCAGAAAAAGAAATGAAGTCCGGAAAGTTTTTTTGGCAGAACTCTTCGACTTTCGTGGATTTGTGGGCCGGTGCGCCTGTGCGATGCGCTTTCCAAAATGTTTACGTTGTTCAAATGCGCTTTCCAAAATGTTTACTAGCCCAGGGCAAGAGTTCATCCTTGAGAAGAGCCAGGTAGTTATCGGAATTGACTTTGCGCCACCTTGTTGCGACAATTATGGCGCACCCTGTACAGTCGCGTAGTCGTTACTGTTTTACTGATCCATAATTTGATGAACAATTCAAAGAAAAACTAAACTATTATAGTCATATATTATAGACTAAACTATTCGACAGCCCTGAATCTCCTCTTAAAAACTAGTACAAAGTTAACGAGAAACTTCTTCGAAACAAATAAAAAAATCCTTAAAAACTTGAGTTGACATCAAAAATAATCGTCATTAGTACGATGGACTGGGTGGGTCGTATCATCGTCGTGAATGTGTTAAAGAGCAACTTTTAATGAAATAAAATTATAAAATAAAGCACGAAAAGCTGAAAATGACTCTGCCTATGTTTTTTCGACAAACGACAAACGACATATGCTGATGAACTTTTGATTCATCTATGCATTGGAAAATCAAAATTTCCTTTCAAAAGAAAATTAATATTCTCATCAAACATAAAAAAGGCAGTGTTTGATTTTTGCCGTTTTCCTCAATAACAACATGTTTATTAGCAAGACGTTTTCTAAAATGTCTCAATTTTTGAAAACTATCATAATCTGGCCTCTAGTTTTTATCCAATCTAAAGGGTACGGCAGGATTATTGCAACTACTATTTTTCAAAGATAGGAATCGATAAAAGAGAAATCAAATACTCCAAAACTTTAACAATTTATTTTTAAAGATATATTAAACAAGAAAAACTACTTCCTTTTAAAAAGATCTCTACGGTTTGGTGACATTTGGGAAATGCGTCCGCTGCGACCAAATGATAAGCGGAATCGAGTTTATCACATGCTTTTTTTGCTTTTTTACGAGATTTCTTAAGCGAATCGACGTGGAATGCGGCTTTGAGCACGTTTTTACTTCAAAAACATTCCAAACACTGAAATCTATAGGATAAAGATCGGGACTTGTGAGTGGCCACTAAAGGTGGTCAAATCGGGGAAATGCTGCTTGCGCCAGTCCTGAACCACTCGAGCCTTGTGAGCATAAGCATCAACCTACATAAAACACCAAATCCTGTTTTCAAAGTGGTTTTTGGCTCACGGAAGAAGATCTTTCTTAAATATGTCGAGATAGTTGTTGGAGCTAAGATGCCCTGAGGCGGTTGCAATAATCCTGCCGCACCCCGTATATATTGGGTTGGTGAATTGAAAACTGCCGGCTATTGTCATATGTCACAGTTTGAGCACTTTCTTCAAAAGAAACCCATTTTGGTGTCAATGGAAAAGTTGTAGAGAATCAAAAATTAAGCTTATATCCAAATTTTCAGAACCTGGTTTTCAAGAAATGCGAAATTTACGAATTTTCACAAAACTTGCATTTTAAGCGAAACTACGAAGTGTATCTTTTTGGAAATTTGGCTATAAGCCTAATTTTTGATTCTCTACAACTTTTGTATTGACACCAAAATGGGTTTCTTTTGGTGAAAGTGCTCAAACTGGAACATCTTCAGTTCTCCATTTTTGAGTCTCACACTTGTCTCACACACAAACCAAAATCCTACCACGAAAGAGGAATCCGCAAATTGCCTGTAAAATGGGCAGAAGTCGTCAATAATAATGGAAATTATTTGGAATGAATTGATGGTTGTATGTTCAATAAATTTTAGTTCAAAGTCCGGCAGTTTTCAATTCACCAACCCAATACTTTGGTATACTTTATGAACCCTTACCAAAGCAAACCACACAAATTGATAGTTTAACTAAAGGTGTTACGGCGCTTTTCGAAAATAGACAACTTTTAGAAAAAATATTGATTGAGAGAGAAACGTGTTGTGTATAACAGCTCGGTAACTGTTACAACTGAGTTCGATAACTGTTACAACTTGGCTAGCTTATAGGATTTGTCTAGACATGGCTTGACATGTTTAGGCTTTGTTTAGGCCTGGTCGGGACAGGCCTATTGCCCACCTATTTAAAACTACAGGAAATAAAAGCAACAAGCAAATTTTACAAGGGATCAAACTATGCACAAATATGAAAAAAATTGGGTGCAAGAAAACCCGGGAAAACATGGAGAAATATTGTTTCTTCTTTTGACTATTTATAACTACTCATATAAAGAACGATTATAGAGACTTTTTCCGAGAAAAAAAACAAAGAAATGAGACAAGCGCCAAAATTCTGTCATGAGATAACAAAATTGAGGGGCAAATCCCGCCCACATTTTGAGAAATAAATAAAAATTTGAGAAACGAGGCATTCGATCATTTCTTTCTATGAAAAGTTTAAAGCACAAAACTCGAGAAAATGTTTTTTTTTGGGAATGATTGAAAGGAAACGTGTGACAGTTTTTGGGGAAGAAAATTGCGATTTTATCTACAGACAATACATAAATCTTGCTGTTTAGGGGAAAAAGTGAATGAAATCATTTTTGAATCAATGAAATGAATGAAAGAAAGAGAAAATAAAAACAGAATTAGTAGAATGGCTTGAAAGTGTAAGAGATTGATGAAAAAAATGATGCTGATGTTTGAATGAGCACGGCCTGACATCAAAAATGAGACATTCAATGAGGCTTTCATTGAATGACTTTGGTAGACTGTAGGTAAGCCCCAAAAAATCTGTCTTTTATTTGCATAATTAGAGGTTTTCTATAAAAACTGCCCTATTTAGTAAGGACTGAAATTTTGAATTTTGCCTCTAGCTGCTTTAGCCAATCTGTAGACTTTGTGAAGGATTCATAAATGATATTAAAAGAGACAAGATTACGATAGCTTTCAAAAGCTGATACTTTTTAGGATTGCAGATAAACTACAAGAAATTTCAAGACCAACCTAATCTTTTTTTTCAAAACTGTGGCTTTCAAGACTTTGCAATTGTTGCAACTTATTGCAAACTCACACTTATTAGCTAATTGTTTACGGGAAATCAGAAATAAGAGTAGGGAGGAAAAAGAGAGAATTGTGATCTCTTTGACTTACCAATTAACTTTCAGATTTGTGTGAGTAAAAAAAGATGCAAAAAAAAACGCAAAATCGGCACAAAAAGTGCAAAAAAAAGTGAATATGACTTTTTGATGAGAAATCTCTTGAGAGGGGAAATTAACGATGTATCTTTTTTTCTTGCTGAAAGAGTTACAATCAAAGCCACTAGGTACAATTATCGTTTTAGAGGGAAATTTTTTTTAAAATAGCTGAACCAGATGAAAATTGTGGGTTTGATTGTTGTTGTCAAGGATCAACTCTTGTCAAGGATCAACTTCTCAAGGATGAACTCTTGCCCTGGGCTAGTAAACATTTTGGAAAGCGCATTTGGACTTATCGCACAGGCGCACCGGCCCACAAATCCAAGAAAGTCCAAGAGTTCTGCCAAAACAACTTCCCGGACTTCATTTCTTTTTCTGAGTGGCCACATACATGGCTCTCCAAACCTCAACCCAATGGATTTTCAGTGTGGTTCTAGAAGCCTGTTCAAAGCTCCACAAAAACATCGAAAGAATGATTTTGAATAGATTGTTGTTCTTTTGAATGATCCATTTTCTAAAAGATGCAACTTTTATACAAAAAAATAGATAAATTAGATAAAAACAAGCAAGTTTATGGTAGATTTCAAAAATTGTACACGCTTTAAAAGAGTATTAGCCGAAAAAAAAACAATCTAATACCTATGTATGTAGGGATTTCTTTCGATCAAAGTGTATCAAAGCCGGAAATCCGAAAGCATCATATTTACACCTAATGGATACAGATTTTCATGAATAATACGGCAATTCTTGAAAGTTCACACGTTTTAGAAAATGTTTTACTTGAAAGAAATGGAACTGATTGCTGGGAAAGCTGGGAAAATTACTCGAGAAACTGGAAAAACTGGCACAAAATAGGAAATGGAAAATAGAAAAATAACAAAGTAAATAAAATGTTCAGTGATCTGTGATTTCTATTTGGCATTCATTTGGCTGATAAGCACATCTATCCATACATTGAATCCGAATGAAAGCCCACTTCACTCCAAGAAAGGGGCGGCACTTGCAAGCTCTCCCTTTCCCACAATGAACTTTGTACCGAAGAAAAATCCTCCATAAATAAGGTTCCAGATCTTCAGATCAGCAAACGATAAATAAAACTCTTATAAGCTTTGAAAAAAAATCGGCAAAAACCCGAAAAGTGAATCAAAATGAAACGAGTTTTGATTTTGATGAATTCAATTTATGCTGACTTTTTTGTTGTGACTAAAATGCAGCCAACTCACAAAAGGCACGTCATTTGAATGAATTTTGGTGGTGATACGTGTTTTGGCAAAAAATGTTAAAAGGAAAGTTATTTTTGGTGGTTTTTAAGTGGAAAGTGACGACAAGCCGTCACAGTTTTCGATGGAACTGTTCTTTCAGTTTAACTGATATTTATGTCCATTTTAGCGAGTCACTAATTTGAGGAAACAGTGCGTGATCTGACTTGAGCGTCCTGTCTCTTGATTTTCTCAGATTTGTGTGGTCCAATCAGATTCTATCTCATTTGAAATGGGATAGAATATTCTTTCTATTCAATTCTGATTGAAAGATCCGACAATTTTCCCTGCAAAATCAGTGAGGATTTTCTTCAAAATTGTGTAAAAATAAACTATAGTTTAGAAAAAATTTGATGAAAAACGATAATCCAAGACAAAAAGAAAACTTCCGTCTTTCGATTATTAAAGAATATTTCAGAAAAAAAATGTAAAGAGTACATCGCAAAAAGTTGCATATTTAAAAATCCCTGATTTACTCTCAATCTATTGGGAATTAGACAGCTCTTATAGAAAAAAGGAAATAAAAAATCGGAAAAAAAAACTCCATTATGAATGTTTTTCATTGAAAAGAGAGATTTTATCGAAAAAATTCAGACACATTCTGGGAAAATATATGTCGTAGCCGATTATGAATTTCAGCCGATTATAAATGAGTGGGTCTAGGAGCGTCCAACCATCAAGTATTTGGTATCATTCAACGCAGAATTATTGATAATTATGTTAAATTTTTGAAATTAGAAAGATTTGATAAAAAGAAAAAAAATTATGGGGCCTCAAAGTTTCCTCTTGAACAAACAGTTTTTTGCTCTAATTTTTTTTTCTTTTTATCAAATCTTTCTAATTTCAAAAATTTAACATAATTATTAATGATTCTGCGTTGAATGATACCAAATACTTGATGGTTGGACGCTCCTAGACCCACTCATTCATAATCAACTGAAATTCATAATCGGCTACGGGGGTCCCGCCGATTTTGAATGAAACGTTGTAGCGCCGGCAATTTTTAACCTAAACTCACAAATTTGGTACCAATCGACGCAGAATTCAAATCGCTACAAGATGATATAATATTGTCCTCATACATTAAAGGGTTGCTGGGTTGCTCTACTAGAAAGATTTGCCAAAAAATTTCATTCATAATCGGCTACGACATATATAAGTTACTGACTTCAAAGAGTTCTCAAGATGCAGAATTGAAACTCTTCATTTCTTTGCTTATTAAATATAATGGAAATTTATCAGTGACAAGTTTCAAGTCACACAAAAAAAGAAGCAAATAAGTTCTCTAGCTTTTAAACAAAAAAAACTTGCGTAACTGCGTGCTAGCTGAGCAAAATGCAAACAGAATCCTGAAAAACTCTACAAAATAGGGTAGGTTTTATTTAGAAATCCTATCTTAAGTCAATTGTCAATTGTTACAGTTCCCTAATTTGGATCAAGCAGTGTCAATAGTGTTTCATTTCTTAGCGTTTTCACCCACTAATCCATCACTTTAGTTAAAATCCAGGCAATCCTAACTAAAATATAAGTCAAAAATTTTAGTCCAACACCTCCTTTGGCAACTCTGCAGAAGATACCTTGCAGGAGCACAAGTGCAGGAAAAAACTCGTTAAGCCAATAAAGTTGGTGTGCTGAAGCTTGGATGTTCTGACTAGAGCACTTTTGCTGCACTTATCACTGCCATTACAGCTAAGTATTAATCAACAATTTCAATATCATTACCTCTCTTCATCCATTGCGATCTTTGAGCAACCAATCAAGTTTTTTTTCTCGTTTTTTTTTGATTGACATATAATTTCCGGATTCCACCTAACATAGGAAAAAAAGGGGGCACGAGTTCTATGAAAAGTCACCAGGCGTTTATTTGTGACGGGTTTTCCCTGAAATCAAATTGGGGAAAAATATCTGAACTGATTGAGAAAAAGGGAATGGACGAGAAGGGATGAACGGTGATTGCCTTGTTGAATGAATGGATGAATGAATGAATGCAATGAACGGGTTTTCTCTTTCTTCTTTTTCCTCTTCTGTCATCCATATCCTCTTCCTCACTCATTCATGAGAGATTATGGTCATCCCGAAAATGATTGTCAAATAACAAAATTCACACATCCTGTCTATTGGGTGGCTACTTTGCGCCAAATTTTTTACGCAACTAGGCCATTTCCGCAACTCGTCATAACTTTCTCCTAAGTGTGCCAATCTTTATGATTTTTGTGTCATTTTATTGCACTTATGGAGATCTACAAAATGACACTAAAATCATAAAGATTGACACACTTAGGAGAAAGTTATGGCGAGTTGCGCAAATGGCCTAGTTGCGCAAAAAAATTTGGCGCAAAGTAGCTACCCCCAAGTCTTAAGATATCCGATTTAATACTAAAATTTGAATATAAAAAATTCATTGCCTAATTCTCATTTCCATCACTTCGAATGGAAAATTCAAATTGATATCTTTCCCTTTTCTATTGGCAACTTTTCCCTTTTCTTGATTCCAATGATGGGAGTTTCATTGAAGGGTTTTCCCCACCTCAAGGTGAATCTCTTCTCTTTTATTTGTTCAATCTTTCCACTTTCTTTTCTCCATTCACTTTTTTGATTCCTATCATTTCAAATGCCAAATTGTACAATGATGGCTCTAGCCTTCTACCCTTTCTCGAGCACCCTTTTCCATTCATAAAAACTTTTCGATGCCCCTTTTGCTATTGTTGCTACCTCTCTTTCTAACAGTTGACCCCATAAGGTGAAATGTAAACTTGAGAATGTTTTTGCCTTCATATTAAATTTCTTTTAAAGATTTTACAGATTTGAACTTGTTTTCAAAGCTTTCTGCTTTGTTACGACTTGAAAAATGAGCCATTTTTTGTTCTTTGTGCGTACGATCTGGCACAGATGGCTGTATCAGGCATAAAAGTCTAGATTCTTCTCAGAAATCCTGGTCTTTTGCAAAAAAAATATGGGTCTGTTCATTGTGAAAGTTATCATATGCAAAATCTAAAGACAATTTTATTCTTTTCTTGATTTTTATTCCAATTTTAGAATCCGTAAAGTGGAGTGGTGAGCGATTGGGCAACTTCGCGTTTCTTCTAGGCGTCACTATGCCCAAATTTTTTCGATCAATTTTTGCCTTAATTTTAGCTGTATTTTTCTACAAATTCGACATCCCGCTAAACGAAAACTACCAAAAACATACCCAAAATCACTGACCCGGAAAATATGCTAAACCCAAGCCAATTCGCGATTCTTTTCCACATCTACAGTATACCGTATTTTCTCTAATAGTAGTGCACCCCGGCGAGCCGAGTTGGTGACTATTTTACGGTTTCCAAGCTTTTGCAGAAGCTCAACACTCAAATCCCCCACAAGCTTTCATCGTCAGCTACATTTTCCGACCCCACATCGATAGGTTCTGATAAGCGGTTCTCGAGATTCCGAGCAATTTAGGCAACGCTCAGTGTGCACTACTATTAGAGAAAATACGGTATTCTCCCTAGCTACCTTTGGATTAAATACACACTATCAAATTTGCAAATCAAATTGTCATACAAATGGAATTTACATAAACCCTAGACACCAAAATATCCATCCGATACTTGCCACAGCAATCTTTCTTCTTTTTTTCATATATTTGATCATTCTACCGATATCCCCTCTTTTCCCCCATCAACTGGCGGCTATTTTTTTTTTCAAAGTTTATGCCAGAATGCACCCCTTTTTGGTGGATCATCATGCCAATCCAAACACTTCACACAAATCTTTTATGCATAAGATGCTTTTAGAGTATTCAGTTATCACTCGTTATTGGCTAAAATCGTCATCCCACTTTTTCTTCTAAACTCTCCTTTTCCCAATTTGCCAAAGGGTTGATCGGTTTTCCCTGTCGCCTAACAATCTCATTGATCTCACTTTTTTTGTTGAGATTTCCCCCATTTTCCTGATTCATTTCTTTTCTTTCTCTCATTGTGAAGTGAGACGAATTGATGATCTCGTTCTAACAGAGAAGTTTTTCACAAAACTGTCCATTCAGTTCTTTTTTAAAATGGCAAACAGCTATTCGATTAACTGACAAGGAAATGCAATGATTTTTGTACTTGTCAATTGGTCAATTGGCAATATGATATCTTTAATACATTCTATTATAATTGGCAATGATATCTTTAATACATTGTGTCCAACTTTAGATATTTTGTATAAGCATTAATGACCCTGGAAAATCTCATAGTCAGCCGGTTATATTGTATCTTGTAATGAGTGCTGCAAACGTTATAGTACAGCAGTATGAGTGCCTCGAGAGCTCACGAGGGAAGGTCAACCGGTTAAGGTGGACTGTCAAATTGAATCTAGGATTATTCGAAGCAGAATTTTCCGAATCCGAACATGCGCTTCCTTTTTTTGCTGAATGGCATGCAAACGCAAGGAATTTGGCCAACTCTGTGAACAAAATCCAGCCGTCACAGTTTTCGATGTCAGTTGAACACTGATTTGACATACAAGACGTAAAGAACAATATCTTAAAGTGATGCACTCTTGGCATTCAATTAAGCTTTCAACTTGATGTTTGATAATTCAAACGTTCGTTTTCCAAACAACAAACTTTATGATGTTACCCGATTTTTGAGATTTTTGAACCAAAATGTAAACGATCAAGCTGAGAAGAAGTTTCAATTCTTTCATTTCTGATTTGCGAGAAGAGATTTGCTTAAATGTCCTTGAATGTTATTTTGAGTGGATCTTAAAGCTTTTCTTTTTCTCTGAAAGGAACAGCATGACGCCTTTTTCTCCTTTTCCTCCAAAAATTACCTTCTCGATTTTGCATTTCCTTTCAACTGCTCTCCCTTTATTTCTTCTTTCAATAACTCGATCTGCCATTTTTTTTCATGGCTTTTATTTGCCTCATGCTATTCAAAAGGAGTTCTCGTGTCACATTTCACGCATCTTTTCTCAATTCTCTCGAGTTTACGTGATTCGGCAGTTCATCGCTTCTTTGACTCCTGATAAATAAACCTTTTAAGCTATCAATTAAACTTTTCTTTCTATAATAGAAATCTGCAGAATAACAGTAGATAACTGGTTGATATCAAATTCGGTTCCACAATTGTACAATGAAAAGTTTATCACTGTTGTTCATCACTTTTTGTTTCGAGAGTATTCGTTATTTTGTATTATCTCTGGTGTTGCAATTTGGTACGTGTTTGCTTCGTGCATCTTCAACTGGAATAATAAGCTTTTAGTTCATAGATGGTCATGCAAAATAAGCCAAAATTCGAGCAGCACTTTCATCAAAGTCTCATTTTGCGAAGTTTTCTTTTGTTTTCAGTTTTACGATCAATTTATCTCTTCATTTTGTTTTCTTTTGCTATAGCTTTATCTATCTTTATAGCTAAATCTCCTGTTTATTTTATTGTTTATTTTCAACTTTCTGCAGGATATTTGTGATCACTTTGTCGTTTGGCAAATCATTTTTGCTTCGCTCGCTTTGGCTAATTTTGGTAAATCAATCTTTTTTCTGATAAGATTGCCTTGTAAATTTGTTCAAAATCCGATCGAAGCATTTGACGTTAGTCGTTCACTTTGCTTCCCCAGCTTGTTCAAGATCATCATCTCGACTTCCAACTCGCACAATAATCAGTATTCATAAAGTTCTGCCTTGTCTTTTGATTGTTTTCCATTTCCAATCTCCATTCCCATCCTTGTCGTTTGTCTGCCATCAAACTTTCACACACAAATACACGAAGAGATTCCGATTGCAATTGGGAGAGCGGAATGGTGTTCTTTTTTAGAAAAAAAGCATTTATGGGCTCGATTTCGGATAAAGGCAAAGCAAAAGAAAGGGCTAAGTGGAGGAGGGGAAAAAACTGAAAATTGTGATGATGGTCGTTGTTTTGTGCAGCCATTCCATTCTCTTTTCTCCCCTTCTTTATCATCATCTTTGTGTGAATTATCTGTGGATATTTCTTGCTAGGATAATCAGTCCCTTTTTTCCAATCTTCCCATAATCAAGAGCCATTCGGTGGTGTGGCAATTTATAGATTTATCACTTTATGAATCGAGAATTGATTCGACTGCCTTTCTTAGATCTTTAAAAGATTGATTAGAGTAATCTAGTAGTAAATACTTTAATCATTTCCTTTGTTTTATCACTTAATGCCTAACGGATCTTGGCTTAGCTTTGCTAAGAGATTAAAAGATATTCAGTCAAATGCTTGAAAAAGTCTGAAATCCGAGATTTTCCAATGAATCACAAAATCCAATTGCCAGTATTTTTCAGCAATATTTTATCGTTTTTATTTTCTAAAAATCTTTTTTTTTTCTCTACTTATTGCACCATTGCTTACAGAAGAATTTAGGGATTTGAAGTACGGGAACAAGGAAAGAAAAGGAGATTCTTGAAGGAAATTTTTGAAAAGCAGAAAATCCTTGTTCATCCATCCGATTTGAGAAGAAAACCAGCAAAAAAGAGTTGGTTTTTTTTGAGAAATCTTAATCCTTATTGCAAAAATCTATGTTACTTGGCAACAATTTTTGAGAGATTTACAAAAATCTCTGGAATCGGAAAAGGGATTTTGAAAGCTGGGTGGCATTTAAAATACTGTAAGTGAAATAAAAAGGGAAATAGTCAATCAAAGAAAGTTTTGTTGGGAGGAAAAAACAATAAACTTTGATTCAAGGACTTGAACCAAAGTAAAGCTGAGGACATTGATCGAATATCTTTTAGTGGAAAATACTGAAGTAAGACAAGAGTCTACGACGTGAAAATACTCATTTTAACGCAGATACTTATCAGTATCCCATCTCACTAGAACTTAAGTATTCAGTTGACTTGAAGAACCAATTCGAACAGCCTTTAGTTTCAATTGCAGTTCAAAGTTAGGAAATCATTTTAGTAATAAAGAAGTAAAGGAATTGGTAAGAAAAAGTTGAGGGGATGAAGGATGGCTAGAGTGCAACCACCACCAGCACAAGCAAGTCGAAGACTTCGAACCAGAAACAATCAAGATAGGAAACACTGGATAACAATAGCAAGGGATAGAGAAATGTGGAAGCAGGTTGTGATCTGCGCAAATAGGAACACCTGAATGCGAAGACAGATCAAAAAAAAAGTTGAGGGGATTGAACTCTTGACCTCTCGATTTCCAGACAATTACTCTAGCTACTGAGTTATTCGGTAGCTTAACTTGCCAAGCGAAAGAAAGAAGAAAGAAAGAATATTAATAAATAGTAAGCAAGTAACTAAAATGTACAATTTCTATTATCATTCAATCAAGAATTATCGAAATTTAGACAAAACGAGCTCGTTTTTTGGTTGAGCTACGATGAAACGCCGATGGCTTCTCTTCGAAACTCTTTTGAGTATAATTTGTGAGTGAAAAGGTGAATAAAAGAATAATCAATAACATTTAGTGATATTGAGTCGAGAAGTGATTTGTGATGTGACAGAAACAACAGGTTTGAACAACTAAAAAATAAAATTAAGTAGAAAAACACAAATGTTTCTTTGCAGATGAATTGTCAAAATTGATTGACTCGATCGAGAATTTCCCACGGGCTACGATACCCGAATTGGAGGAATTGGATCAATTAAGCGAATTGGGTGAGTTGGTAATGAAATTCCCAAAAAAATGCAATACCGACCTTTCAGAAGAAGCTCTCGACAATGAGAACAACTCAAAGGATCAAGAATATGCTGAGGAATTACTCAAAGCAATCAAATCGGTGAGTGTTTGAGGAGCTAGCAGAACGATAGCAGATATCTAGCAGGTTAGACCAATTAAACCCAGGTTTTAATTGATAGACTCAATAAAATGAATAGCTCCAATCGATTCCCTGTCCCTGAAAACCCCAGATACAAATTTCCAGCTAAATATCGTTTTGTAGCACATACAAAGTAAAAGAAAAAAAGTAAATGACTGGCAAGGCGTTCTTTGTCGCTCGCCTTCTGGCAAACGTTCCCGATAGATAGGTGTTCCTTTTTTGATCTGTAAAGGAAGCGGTGAGGGATCGAGCCGGCCTTCCGGGATGATTATGCCCAATTCGTCACTATACCCAGGAAAAAGTTTACCCGTAAATTTGTTAATTTTCTAGAAAGTGGAGAGACGAGTGCATCAAATTATAGTCTAAAAATGATAAATGAAAAAATCAAAATCAAATATCAAAAATTCACAGGTTCGCGAGAAGTACGACGAGTTGCGCGAGAAATGGCAAAGCACAATGCAAAACGAGGAGAGAAATGAGGAAAACGGGGAAAAGGATGGAGATGGATTAGAGGAAACACAGCAACTTCTATCCATCAGTCAATTCAATCACGATTCGATACACAAATCGAATTCATTCAAAAAACCCCTCGGACCTTTGTCGAGAGCCCGGGCCTTCTCATCGCATACAATCTTTCAAACGGTAATTTAATACGGTGATACGTTTGCTAAAAGGTGGATAATTTGGAAAAGCACCATACCTTCTCCTTTGTCCCTCATTCTCCTTTGCCCTATGATCCCAAAAACCACTTTGCATTGAATGGAAAAACTACTAAAGTAAGTAGGCAGAATCTGAAAAGGATTATGGCACTTTTCCAAATCATCCACCAAACGCATGGAGAACTTTGTTTAAAAAACGAAACTCTAGTTTTTTTCGAAAATGTTTTCAACTTATTCCAACAACTTTCCAACAGCTCTGACGCATCACTCAGCGACTACAAATTGCAATTTTATCATCTGATTCCCTAATCCCTTTTCACTTTCTTTTTCTTCAATCGAAAATCGCAACATTTTCTTTTGAACAGATTTGAGAGGATTATTTCTGTGATATCCTGGCAAAAGTAATATTGCGGGTCATAAAAGGGAAAACTGGTAAATAAGGCTGTTGGATGTGTAGGCTATAAACACGTTGATTGACCAAAAATTTCCATAGTTTTGTTTAAAGTCGAAATTTCAAATAGGCTAATGACAATAGACTACTGTCCTTTCTAAAAAGCCTAGGCTACAATAATCCATTTGTTTCTGGATTACTGTAGCAAAAGGCTAAAGTAATTCATCTACAGTAATCATTTTGATGGAGAAAATAGATTAGGGTATACGAGCTACACTACATTACACTACACTAAATTGACTTAATTGTCCAAATTTGAAATTTTCAAAGCAGCCTAATTACGGTAGCTTTCTCTAAAGCATATCTTTTAGAAAACGGACTAGATAAGAGGAAAAAAAATTTATAAATCAAGTCAAGTTCTGTAGTTTAAGTTAACATGAGTTATTCTAAGTTTCAAATATCAAAAGATATCTAAATTTGAAAATTAGCAATTATCATTGGCTTTCCAAAAGACTAACTTAAATTTAGCCCATTTCCCCGCCGTCTGGATGGGCCGATTTCGAGAATGACGCAGAGTTTGAGGAGATTTCTGCACCCGACATGAAGATCCCTGAATCGGAAATAGATCGAATGGTTTTATAAGTAATAAATTCCTTTTTAAAGTAAGAATTTAGGAGGAACGAACCACGACTTTCTCGAATGTGCAATTCATTCCAAAAGTGCAAACAACAACGACAACGGAGAGATCAATAACCACAACAACGACCACATTGACCACCACCACACGGGGAAAATCGATTAGGAATAGGATTTTTGCGAAGAACAAGACACCGTTGAGGTCGACAACGACTACAAAAACGACAACGACTACAACAACCACTACAACTACTTCAACAACAACAACGACAACAAACACACCGCCAACTACAACCACTGAAAAACCTTTTGAGGAGGAAATCGAGTTCTCTACTTCATTTGTTACGACGAATAACCCGATTACGATTGCTTGGAAATCGAGGGTTTGTTTAAGATTAAGAACAAGGCTTTTCAACCACCCCCACCAAAAGCCCCACTCACATGGACATCACAATTCATCCTGACAATTTAATAGACAATATTCACCGTACTATACTAGTTTTAACCGTTTTCATAATACAAAAACAGTGATTGATAAAAGCCTTCCAGACCCAACCACCCCCACCAAAAGCTCCACTCACATGGACATCACAATTCATCCCGAAAAGTGCTAAAGAAGAAGCGAATGAAAAGAAAGATTTACCGTGGAATGATCCAAAAGGAGTATTGGATATTTTGTTAAATTTTAAGAAAATTGAATTCAGATTGAAATAGAGATCACGGCTTTGATGGATCTTTGGGAGAAGGGACCATTGAGTGAGAGATTGAGAGCGGCTGATGATCAAAGGATTGAGGTAAAAACAGAACGAATTTAAATAATAATAAACTTTTAGAGAATTCTATCAAAGAAAGATCTGGATCGACACGCAAAGAATATCCTGCTTGGGAAACGGTGAGTGAGATTTGAGAAATAAATCTAAAAGTAACGTTAGCCAATGGAGTTCATTACCTTTTTGCGCATATATTAAAGGTGTGAATCAACTTTAAAGTAAGGTATTAGCCGACACTTTGATGACATTGCAATATGTTGGACGAAAAGGTTCTTTTCCTTTCAGCCGCCTTCGTCGTCTCCTCATTCTATCAAGACTTTTCGAGGATCGATCAAGAATTTTGATTCTCATCGAAGCTCAGCGACATGCTTTAAAAGAAACCATCAAAAGAGCGTGAGTTCTCATTTTTTTATTGTCTTTTGTTTTAATACTGAAAACTATTAGCTAATGTCTTTGTATTGATCGATAAACTTTCAGACAACACCGAATACCGAAAAGCGCACCGAAACAAGAGAGGTTTGTTCTATAAAATAGTACAATTTGTACACTAAACGAATTGACTATATACCCGACATATTATTTGCAATATTTAGAAAAGATCAAATCCGTCAAGTGTCTCGTTCTCGTGTCAGTAATCCACCGAGTCAAATGTTCGAGACAAGATGGCCGGCCGTAAGGGAGAGTTTCCAGGTGGGGGAAGCCTTTTGCATTAAATATATTAATTTACCATATAATATACAATATCTTTTAAGTATCATATTCCGTTTAGGCTCCGGTATTCAACCCGTCGACGGACACCCTCGACACAGCCGTCGAGCGGGGCTTTGTGGTAAGAGTTTTTTTAAAAAAAGACGACTTTTGTATAGCTACAGTATCCAATTGGAAGTACAATAAATTATCTAAAACTATATTAAATATTTCAGGAAACCGATCCGGAGTTTTTTGGGAGAAGGCCAAGAAGAAAATTGAATAATCGACCAAGCGGTCAAACGACGAATCCTCTTTTTGCGCGATTGTTAAAAGTACAGAATCGGAAAGGAATTGATGAAAGGTTTGAGAGAAAAGATTGGGTTATAAAATGGAGATTTTTTGATGGAAATTTCAGAAATGCAAAAATCATTAGCCTTCGCGGAGAATCGTCGCAAAGTGAGGAAACGGGACGGAGAAAAGGACCCCTCAAAATGGCGAACAATCATAAAACGGTATCAATTGAATATTTTAAACTTATTAACTTAAAGTTATTCAGCTATTTAGCTGTAAAACCAGTTTTTAACCTTGAAATGTTATTCAGACTGAAAACGTAAAAAAGATTCGACACGGCGACTCGAGAGAGAAATCTGAAGAAACGGAAAGAGAGATTGGTTCGAATCAAATCGGAAAATTATTTTACTTTTATATTTAGAAAATGTCGAGAAACCGAAAGCTGTCAAGATCAGAAGGTAATGAAAAGTTGATTCAACTTTTATTCAACATGAATAATGCAACAAAAACAAATACACTGCCGTAAAGATGTTGCAGAGAAAAAGCACCTGTTTATGAGAAAAAGAGCGAAATTTTCTATCGGCTGGGATACCAGTTACCTTCCAGCTAGGAGGCAAGACTCCTAACCACTCAGCGGCTAATCGAGAAATGAAAACTTAGCCAATGAAATTTTAGCTCAAAGCCCGATCCAAGTGAAATCCTCGAAATGTGCCAACAGATTGAGTGCGATTTTGAGAAAGGTTAGACAAACTACAACCAAACCAAAACTAAGCCAAAACTCTGACCAGGGAGCTCCAGCTAGTCCAAAATCAGGTCAAAAAACTGAAAAGCCAAATAAAAGCCAACTCCAGCTGGGCCTGGCCTGCTCTGACTTCAAAAATTCTAGTTTAGAACATCTATGGTCGACCAGATCACTATTAGGCTTTCCAGAAAGTCTTTTCTTTTCCTTTTTATAGTTTCTTTTGAAAAATGACAAATTCACCCAACTAACCTATTGTTTTTTCTAAATAAAAAGTGTTTATTGCTTAATTTCCCATCTTTTCTAGGTCAACTGGGGTTCACTTTCAAGCAAATTTGGGAGTGTGAAAAAGTGCTTTTCGTAAAAATCGATAAAAACCTCTACGAGGAAATTGGGCGAATGAATTTCTCTGAAAACTTAGCTATACACCAAACTTTTTGTGCTCTATCTTTTATCTATTGACACCAAGATAGGTTTTCTTAGCTAAGGGGTCATCAAGCATCATCAGGCCTTTTTTGACTACCCGACTTTATGCTCTAAAAAAAGTCTAGAAATAAGACATTTCTAAAATCGTTTTTATGTTATTGTGCAGAAAAATAATTGGCGTTTCTAATGAAATAAACCATAGTTCAATTGGGGCATTTGTTGATTTTAAACGGAAGTATGAAAAGGAACAAAAAGAGTTGGATAGTCTAATAGATTGATCTGACTTAATCAAGCTTAGGACAATCCGGAAGCTAGGATTGGAGTCTAGCTTTGTCTCACTATCAGATCAAAGTTTATAGAAGTTTTATAGGAGCCTGAAATAGTCTTAAATATCTTTTATTCTAGGCGATCTCTGCAATTGGGAATCCTCCGCTGATCAACTCGACGAATTTGAGAGGTTTGAAATAAATGAATAATGTAATAAATAATATGGCGGTAATAAATATACTTTAAATTCTTTAGAAGACATAAAAGAGAAGAGGAATTCTCGATTCGATCGTGGAAAAATGTTGGCGGAAGACCTGATAGAGCGAAAGCGATGGAGAGAAATTGTTGGGTTTCTTCTTGAAATGTCATAGATTCACTATTTAAGTCAAAAATTGTCAACTTTATTTAAAAAAAACAAAGCGATTACAGCCGTTTTCTCATCGATTAACACCCATTTTGCTGGAGCGTACGTGAACGGGAGTCAAGTGGCAACACTCACAACTCGGGTAATTTCAATTGAATTGAGATTCTTTCTTTTAGGCTTTTCCATTCATTTCTATTTGTAAGATATTTAAAAGAAAGCTTATCTCTAATCAAATAAAACTCTTTCAGATCACAAAACGAATCCCGATCTCCGTTCGATTTTTGGCCTGGGAAGCGACAAGAATGGTTGTAGAATTTTCTTCCACTTTTACAATTGTTCTATCACTATATTATTAAAATCTATTGTTAAATCTAGAATCTTCAAATCTATGATTGACTTTAGCTTCGTCTGCGGATGTGCTGTGACGATTTTTGCCCATTTTCAACAGAAGAGGGAGTGAAGAGAGGACACCGGAAATGGATTGCACACACAGTGATCTGTCCAGCGAACACTAAACAGGTCCACTGCAATGCATCAATTTGAATGCATTTTAACATTTCCATCATGTAATCTTCAGTAGACCGTTCGCAAAGCGTGTTAGCTTTCAGAAACTTTCGTAGCCAGTCTTTTTACTCTATCTATTTCTTATACTTTCTATATCTTTTCTATATCGAAAAATCTAGGTTATCTACTGATTTTTAAAGAACAATAGCCGAATATAAATCAATTTCAGATTACATTCGAGTGTGTAAACACAGGCGAGTGGTCGGGTCGGTGTGGCCTCGATTCGATTCATTTCCCTCATCCACAATGCCCACAACTTCTTCCATTGGAAATCGAAGATGATCAATGAAATTGATCAATTCCGATATTATAATTAGGTGTGATTAAACAAAAAAACTTTGTTTTCTTTTGAAATGATACTCAGATCTTAAAAAGTTCCCTGGAAACTGAAAGTATTCATATTGAAATCCAATGTACCTTAGCTTGCTCATTTTTTTTTCTCTTTATTTATCTATTCTTTTTTCTTTTTTGACATTGAATACAGGTCTTTTTCTTGATTAATTTTGATTAATTTTAAGTTGTTTTTATTGTAATTTGGAAATTGTTTGTTCTTTTTTTTCAAGAATATTTTATTGCACACAAAAGCGAAACACAAAAATAAGGAAAATGAATAGATTGGTTAAATGCAAATCTTTCAAGGTAAACGCAAGGAATTTGGCACACTGAATTGGCTAGCGTTCGTTTGGTCCATGATTGGTTGATTGGCGAAGAAGAAAACGGGGGTAATTTAAATGCAAACTTTTGTATGCAAATTGCCTTTTTAAATGAAAGCGAAGCACCGGTAGACTCTGAGTTTTGGAAGAGAAAATGAGAGTAGAGCAAAAAGCGAATGTGGGAAATGCGTACAGTACTACCAAATACCGTAAACAAGCATACGAAATTGAAAGATTAAATGTAAAACGCACGGAAATTTCAAATGTTTTCTATTTACATCAAAGCACCATTTCAGCAGCTGCAAAACAATCATTCAGAGAAACAAAATTCGAAAAACAAAAAAACAAAACAAAATGGACTATCATAGCGAATCACAAATTGTCCATGTAGTAAAAAAACAAACAAACATTTAAAACCTGCATATCTTTTTCTGAAATAGCGACCAATAAAAGCGGAAACGCAAGGGATTTGGCGTATCGATTTCGCAAATTTTGAGACGATTTTCGATGTTAAAATTTGGAAAAAATCTCGTAAATTTGTCTCATTGAAAAATTCAAAAAAATACTCTAAATTCGTCTCATTCTTATCCGTCGAAATTAGTGCCTAATAGAAGGAAAGTTACGGTCGAAAAACTATAAATCTAGAATATGCAGTTGTGCTTTTTATTTGGCATCAATTTAAGCAATAAATCTTACAGTATCATTTTGGCCTATGGCATGCAAATTTGCACTGATCTTTTGCATGTAAATATTCAGCTAAATAAGCCTTTTCCTCGGTAAAATATTCACTAAACTAACCTTTTCTTGATATTCAATTGAATATTCGAAACTTCTAGACTTTTATTCTCATCTATTTTACTAAGAATAAGATAAATAAGATATTCAGCTAAGCCATTTCCTGAAAATAAGTCATTCAGTTGAATAGCTGAAAATTTTCCCTTTAAAAAACTTTCTAAGACAAAAAAAAGGTACGCCAGATCACTAGCGTTTCTGTGGAAATCGAATTGCACATATTATTGAGAGTTTTGACGAGAAAATCGATGAATTTGCAAGAGCTTCTTAGATAAAAAGAAAAATCACAGCAAATCGAATATCGGAAAAGAGAAAACACATGCATTTTTTTTCTATAATACAACCTGGCAAGTTGGAGGCATACTGTAGCAAAAAGTAATAAAAAAACAACAAAAATCTGAGCATATTCCGGGAAATAAATTTGTCGAGATTTGGGAAAGACTGGGTAGAAATTTGAGCGGATATTTGGGTTGAAATTCCGGGAAAGCTTTTGTAAAAGTACCGTTACAGTACGCTTATCGGTCAAAGTTTGTGCGCAATAGGGAAATAGAAGACGGTGACACTAGAGCATTCAGCTGTCCTTTCTATTTGACCGATAGGCGAGCTCTTACAGTTAAAGTTCCTTTGCGGTACCTTTTCTGGTTACAGCAGCTTTCACGGATTCATCAACAATTGAGCCTTTTCCTCATCGATTTGTTCTTCTTTTTGTTCTTCCTTTTCCTCTTCAATATCCACCTCATTTCTGCTTTCCTGTGTCTTGAGGAATGGCTTGCAATATGAATATCGATGACTCATATGTTGACTGTAGGAGCCGGAATGAGAGAAGCGCTTGTGACATTTGGCACACTAAAAATAGCAAAGATTCACTTGATTGTGTAACTTTTAAAACTCTGACTGCCATTTTTCGTTTCTTTTTTTTTCGATTTAAATGGCTCTGTCGAATTTTCTGGATTTTTGAATTCGTTGCTAACTACTTTCTAAAGCCATAACTTTCTCCAGACTCCAGATTCTCTCGATCTGATTTCAGATTGATTTACATAAACTCCGGTTTTCTGGCACAGATCAAGGAAATTAAAGCTGAAGAAAGAGAAATCCAAGTTATCTATTAGATTTCTTCATTTTTTTTTTGAAATCAAAAGCTCACCTCAAACGGTTTCTCCCCAGAGTGAAGTCTTTTGTGTTCGGTGAGATGATGTTTATGTTTAAACGCCTTCTCACAAGTATCACATTTGTACGGGCGTTGACCTAAAAGACATTGAGATTAACAGTTTTTCCAAGAAATTCCTCGAATTTGTTAAATATCAATAATATTTTCTATTCACCGCTAACTTTATGCAATCCCAATCGCTAATTACAGGTTAAAATGGGTTGTTTGTTTGTTTTCTCAAATCTTCAATGCTCCTTTATGAATAGAGGAGAGACTCTAATTGTGCAATTGGGTGTGAAAGACGGTGAATCGTTTGAAAAAGAAGGAAAAATGAAAAAGAAAGAAAAAGAAAGAAAAGGAAAGGAAAAGAGTGCAGGTGGTTGTCCCCTCCCCTTCAAACCAATCGCTTCTCATTGCGTAACCCCACTTCACCTCATCTCATCTCTCCTCATCCCAATTTTCTCTATTCTTAACCCCTAAATAATCGTGTCTTTAAAGGAACACTTAAATCGAAAAAAATCAGAAATTAAGCGAATTGAATTGTTAAACTAACGACAATAGGAATGATTTTCGATCTAAATCTTATCTTGTATTGTATAAGAGATTCTAGTACAGTAGATTACGAGTCATTACGAGTTGTTTACTAATTGTTACAGTAATCTTGCATAAAAGTACTGTGACAAGCTTGGAGTGAATGGGTGAAAGTAATCTATAGTCTGTTTTAGCTACAGTACTCCAACTAGACTGCTACACTGTATTACTGTCGACTAGTACTGTTGACTGCTTTCAATCAATCACATGAGTTTACAGTAATGTACTGTACTGTAAATATTGTAGTTTTGCTCCACATTACTACAGTAATCTACAGTAATAGTAATCATCTAGTAGTCCATAGTGTTAATAGTAGTACTGTAGCAGTGTATATACAGTACTCTTGCCAAATCAGCACGTCATCGCTTCCCATATCTATTTCCCAAACTAATTTCCCATTCAGCCCCCCGATTCACCTATCTAATTCTCATTTTTTCCGAGCACACCGATTTCGATCAATCACACAGAGTGAAAGGAAAAAAAAATGAAAAGAAATAGAAAAGAAAGGACAAGACCCATCTGCCCCTTCTTTTCCTATCTCTTTCACATTTACATCCACAGTTTCTCCATTCATTTCCATTCACAGTCCTCTCCTTTCCCTTTCCCATTCAATCCCCGCCTCTCATTTTTATCGACGAAATCAAAAATGACCTCTTTATAAATAAAATTTGCAAATATTTACATGCTTAAAGCTTGTCTACCGTAAATTCCATTTCACAAATATTTTCTTGCCCTTTCAATTCAAGCTCTGTGCTTTAAAAGACTCACCAGAGTGCTCGTATTTGTGCCGATTGAGTGACGATTGTTTCCCAAAGACTTTATCGCATCGATCACAGGAGAAAAGGCCACCCTCGACGCCGTTCATCTCATCGATTCCTGTCGTCGACGAGACTCCACCCGACTTCTGCGGCGATGGAGACCGCGAACCGACTTCGCCTCTCTGAAAACGAACAGTTGAATGAAAACAAACATTTTAAACAATACCAAACTTGTACTAAAGATCTAACAATAATTCAAATAGCTTAAAAAAAAGCTTACATCAAGAACTTTTTGCAAATCCGCTAATCCATTTGTGCCGAGCATCGAGTATTGTGAGAGGAAAAGATTTGTGGGCCAAATTCCTAAAGAAATTTAGAAGTAGGTTAGATTTTTTTTGATTTTAATTTAATATATTTCATTTACAAACCAGAAGAAGCTGAGCTAGCAGCTGGAGATGAGGATGAGAGAGGTGAATGACTTTGCGGGGGTGGTGGAGGGGTGCACAGATCGGCTTTCCTTTCAGCCGCTTCCTGAACAGAAAGGATATTCAGTTAACTTGATATTATTATATAGATTGTAATTCAATAACTAGACTTAATTAGGAATCGATGGCTCACCTGTAGCGCTTTTCTAACCGCATGCGCTTGTTGTTCGATGAAAGCCTCAAGAGCTGTGGATGTTTGTGGAATCTCTCTTTCTGATGGAATGATCTCTTCCTTTTCTTTATCTTCTTTTATCATTTCATCATCTTCTCTCAGTGACAGATCCAGCGGTGTTTCGACGCCTTCTTCCGATTCTTTTCCATCATCACTCATCAGTTCATCCTAGAATTGATTTAAGTTTTAATAGTCGATATCTGCTTATCGATAAATTTAATGCACAATAGAATCTGTTGTGTTTAATTTCCGTTGAAAGTTCACTTTCAACTCAAAAAAACTCCTGAAGAGGGAAATTTTCGCGGACACTCTCAATAATCTCGATGATCCATTTCCCCATTCCCCTCCTAAACCCACCAATTACCGTAATTCCTCTAATTCACATGTGTATGGGTCAAAAAGTCGACAGCAGGTAGAAAATAGCGAAAAATGGGGATGAGCCAATTGGATAATTACCCTCTCATCATCATAGCTCATTTTTTGGGGGTCTCTTCCTCATTCAGGATCCTCTCATCTATCTTTGGTAATTTCCAGGTGCCTTCCTTTCTTTTCCCTTTTTCCCTTTGTTCAAGAGTTGTTTATTACCCAAGAGTGATCATTTGCTCAAGAAAGTTTAGATGAACAGAGGCTAATTAGTTGACAGCTGGATGTCTGACAAAAGAGCTGTTGAAGAGCTATGAATAGCCAAGCCTAGGTGAGCCAGTGAATAGCCACTTGTCTAGACTTGAACTTAGCTAATCAGTTATCTAATTTATCTAGTATTATTTAGTAAGCAATCAAGTTGAAAATACGGTTGCCGTAGCAACAGTTTCAATAGTACAGCCTTATCGAGAAAATGACTACATCTTTTAGTCCTCTTTTATTAAGGAGTTCTATTTGACACCTTTATCGATAGGCATTTCAATTCTACCTGACTCTCAGCGACATTCTTCGTGTGTTGAAACCATGTGGCCATGAGCTGAGCGGCAAGTGCTTGTTGTGGAAGAAGAAGGGGAGTTGATAGAGAGGTGAAAGGAGATGGGGAAGTGGTTGATGAGAGAGATGTGGATGGGACGACGTCCACCCAACCTTCAAAGCACCGTTTGCCAATGGTGAGACTCCTGAAATTATTCGATAAGCACTTTTCTAGCATATTTCACTCTAAATAGCCAAAATTAGAATCAAATCTTGTGTAGCTAAATGCGAATTGAAGCCCCGTTTTTCGAGGGAGACTCGGAAATACTATAATCCGAGCCTGTGCTCGGATTATGGCCTGTGCTTTTCGCCGGATCATGGTAGTTAGATCCAGCAAAGAGGTACGGTACAATATCAATAAATTGAATGATACTTTTTTGAGATACTCAATCAATATCCTGAAATTCCCAAGAAACTCACCAAAATCACCGCGAGTCTTGCTTCGATCAGCGAACGATCGATTGCTTCGCCTCTCCTTGGCCCGTGTGTTTTGGAACCAAACCTGAAAATTAACATAAAATTTTCATTAGGCAATTGCCATAAAATTTGATGCTTTCTATCAATTCAAAAACCCAACCCTACCTGCACAACCCGTTTGTTGACTCCAATTTGCTCGGCCACCGCCGAGAGCTCGTACTTTGAAGGGAAAGGATTCCTCTGGAAGTGATTCTGCAGGATTGCCACCTGGAATTTAATAACTATAATAGTTAGGTATTTTATTATGTCTTATATTTTAAATAAATTTTTTATTGCACCTGAGCATCGGTGAGAAAAGATCTTGATCGCATCGGTCTCCAACTGGGATCTCCATTCCTTTGCTGAGCATCGTCTGTGGTCAGATTCAACGAGAAAATCTGATCAATTTTCTTCTCCTGAAAAGTTGATTAGATAATAAATCAATAAATGGATATCATCAACATTCTAAAAGTAGAACCAGCCAGGTTTAGACTTGGTTTCTGGAAAGATCACGATCAAATCTGCAATAGAGTCAAGCTAGGTCACCCTGGCCTCATCTGGCTTAAAGGCTAAGGAGGTATTGTAGCGATTTCCAACCTGTTGCATAATGTTCTCGGTCTTCCCCTCGTCCATCTCCAGCTCTTCTTTCTTCAGCTTGTCGATCTCCTCGTTCTCACTGATCCTCTCGAATTTCTCTTTTATCTCTTCATCAACATTTTTGGAAACAATCAACCCTTCTTGCGTTTCTTCGGATTCAGCTGGGCTCGCCTAGAGTTAATTGATGTTAAGAACAAGAAACTCTTTTTACCTGTGCCGTTGCTGAGTTCAAATAAGCGGCAAGCAGGGATTGAGTGTCGGTTGGGGTTTGGACGGTGGCCTGGAAATGGACGCTACAGATTTCGATAGAACTTATAAGTTTGACTACCGGACAATACACTGAACTCTTCCATAAATTAATGAAAGTTGTTATAGAAGGACTGTAGTTTTTTTCTAATTTTTATTTGCCCAGGGTTCATTCTACGCTACAGAATAAGCTTTTCTTATTTGACTTTAGGCAATGGCGCTATAACTTTAAATATGATAGACTCTTCAACCGGTTATATTGAAGCTGTTATTGAAGTTATTTTGGTGAACCCATTTCAATTCTATAAAATGGGAAAGCACGGGACGAGCCACACCTTTTCACCTAATTAATCGTGGGGTCTCACTCCTCTTCCTCTATCTTCTTTCCTTTTCTCATTTCTTCCATTCCTTCCCGGTGAAAGCACTATGAATTCTAGGTATGGATGGATGGGTGCGGAAGAGAGGGAAAGGAAATGGAGGAATTCCCATTTTGAGGTTGGAAGAGGTGAAAGGGAGATGAGGGAGAGGAAGGGGTCTCTTCTCGAATACACCTTGTGAGGCTCCCCCTCAGTCTTCTCCCATCCATAGCTATCCCCGCATGGCCTAATTAACGCGCAACCGCGCGGGCCTCCCCCTCCTCTCCTTTTCTTTCACCTCACCTTTCCTCGCTCTTCTCTGAGTCTGCTTCTCTTCTGCTTTAAAGGGAATACACCTTCTGGTTGATTCAGACGAAGAATATAATGAGGATCTGTCTTCAGCACACACCTAACCTTCCGCTTCTTTAATCAAAAGAAAGAATTCTAGAGGAAATGGAGAATGCAAGTGAGCTTGCCTTGCCTAGCTTGACTTAATTTCAAAAATATCCCTACTGAATATCAATTCTCATTATAGAACTCAAAAAACAGTCTTTCCCCTCGTAAACAAAGAAAGTTCGTTTTTTGTGCTCCGATTTCACAATATTTCTGATGAATCATGGCTTTGAACTAAAAGAAAACGAAGAAAAAAGGCAGAAAGAAAAGAAGGGGAAAAGAGAGGCGGTCGCAATTAGATGCTCGGTTCACCTACACGGGGCAGAGGACCTCGACCCAAGACTTCCCCACCACTACCTAGCCAACCCACTTCCACACTAAATTGAAAAGTTGGTAAAGTGTACGAAGAATCTAGTTTACGATAAGAACTACAGTTTACTAATATGATTTCTATTTCTATTAAATTTTACCAAAGATACCTACCAACTTTTCTAAAAGGATAACAGAAATCGAGTTATACATAGCTTATCAATCTCTGAGATCAAAAACAAACCGTTGCTGCCTGAAAAAGGCTCAGGTACGGGCTGGTGGGCATCGTTTGGGGCAAAGCTGAGGCCAATTGTTGAGCCTAAAAACAAAGCTATTAGTCGATTATCTTGTTTGATTCTAGAATAAATTCTTACATTGTTATTGTTAGCTTGTTAGTTAGTCTCTTGAGTTGGACATGGATCCTTTTATGGGTTGAGGCTGGGAATACAAAACATGATCGGCGCCAGGATTCGAACCCGCGACCTCTCGCTTACGGGAACGCTTTACCAATGGGCTACACCGACACGTATCTCATTGCAAGGTAGGGCCTTATGCCTTACTTTGGGGTAATCTTTAAAATCGAAAAACCTGTAGCTGGAGGAATAGATTCCGGTAGAGGGCCAACTGATCACTGGCCGCAAAGAGAGACGTTGACGGAGATGTCGGGAGGATTGGTTGAATGGCTGAAAGAAGAAAATCAGACTTGCTTTTTATAGAATTCATTTTAAATAACAAACTGTGATTGGGTGAAGGAGATCCGAGGCCTGGGGTGCATTTCTTGCTGCTCATGTGCGATGAGTAGGAGCCAGAGTGCGAGAAACGCTTTTGACAAGATGGACACTGAAATTAAAATTGTTTCGTTAATAAACATTGTTTTTAGAGTTACAATTTCATAATATTAATTTCAAATATTAGATTTTAACTTCGGACTACCGTACTCTGAGTCAAATGCGCGAATCGGGGTCACCCTTTCATTCATTCGTCTCAGGTAACCAAGGTTACACACTAAGCAAATAGACAAAAGGGAAAAGGGTACTGTAGTTTGGACTACTAGATTCTTTATTGTTTTAAAGTTTTGATAATTGAATTCTTTGTACTTGAAACGGTTTCTCTCCCGAATGAATCCTGATGTGCTCCTTGAGATGATGCTTGAATTTAAACGCTTTCCCGCACTGATCACATTTGAATTTCCGTAAAAGATCTTCGTCCACCTAGAACAGTTTACTGAACCATTTTGCTTATATCTAGCATCTTCTGGATAAGATTATTGCTATCTAAGCTTATCTATGAATCATTTTTACTTATAGTTAGCTTAGTCAAGGTCTGAATCAAATTATCAACCTCCTACCTTGATTCGATTGTCGACAAGAGGCGATGTGCCGGCTCCGTTCTCGAGAAGGCCTAGCATCATTGTTGACGGAGAAATTTTAGCCTGAAAATGAGAAAAGATTGAAAAAAAAATTTAATAAATAATCAAGTACAAAATTCAGAAAAGTTCAAGAATCAAACACAGCTTAAAACTGCTAACAAAAGAATGTAAGGGATTTAAAATTAATTCAAATTTAGATAAAAGATTAGAGACTACAGTATCGGTTGAGAAAAGGCTGCAAAAATGCATGTAAAACGCTGACTTTGATCTAATAATCTAATAGTTCTACAATAGTCAAAATCAATACGCATCTTAAAGATTTAGAAGGATAAAGATTTAGATAAAGATTTAAACTATAGTTCAAATGGTTGATTAGACGCTAAAAGGACGATTCCTATTTCCTATGATGACCAGGAGATGGGGGCTACCTGAGCGATGAGAGACAAGAGGAGGGAGGGGCGGGACCTCGAGGGGTCTCCTCTCCTCCACCCCACCGTACCCCCTTCCCCGTTCTCTCATTCCCTTCCCACCTGGGGACTCCCTCTTCTCCAGAAATGAAGACAGGTCGAATTACAATCGTTCCCAGGGCTTTTCCTTTTTTTTTTCCTCGTTTCTTAAATCCTTAGTTTATCTAGAAATCTTAAACAGAAAAGTTATTGAAAAGGTGTCAAGGTGTGTGAAGAGAATGGATAAACATGTGGTGCTGAAGAGATGTCACACCGGCATTTTGGAAAGGAGGAGACGATTGAAAACACGTGTAGGGGAGGGGAATTCGATTCGGGGAAAGGGTACGACCTGAGTTTGTAGAGAAAAATAACAGAAAGGTGATTTGGATTTGGGGAAATGGAAGAAAGAATTTATTATTGTTGAGATTTTTAAGGTAAATGAAAATCTAGCAGGGATAAATGCACTACTTTTGTAACTTTAAAATGGGTAAACAGGTAAACTGTATCCAGGGTTTACATAGAATGAAATACAGTAGCTAAATTAAGCCTGAATTCCTCAATATATTGATAACGTTTTGATAAACTAGGATTTAACTGGTCATGCTATGGTACTACTTATGTAACTTATCAAGATATTGGTTTAGAATAACCGATCTCAATGCTCTCAAAATAGATCTCAATATCTAAAGTCAAGATCATTTCTTGCTTTAGATCTAATCTCTAAAGTTTCTAAATTCTGAATTCTAATTTCTAAAAGTAAATAGAATTTTTCCTTTTTTTATTTCAAATATTTGTCAGGTGATTGGAGAAAAAAAGGAAAACTAATGGAATATCTCTCTTGAAGACACGGCAAGCAAATCGGTGAATCAGTGATCGACAGATAAGGGAACAAATATATTGATGGGGAATAACATGGGATGTGAAAATGGATGATCATTGAATATCATTGAACTATCCAAATATTCAAAATCATTTAAAGGCGACGAAAATAATTTTGTCGAAAGGGAAAGATGAAAAACAAGACTCGCAAAATATTTGGCCATCAGATAAGATTTGGAGAATTTGAAAGTTTGAAAGCAGCAAAAAGTCTGGATTTGAAAAATAAATTGCTGAACTAATCGCAGATTAAAATAAAGCTGTAACTTTTTGAAGGATTTAAAAATTTGGATTTGTAAAATGGAGAATCCGGACAAAAAAAACTCCTTGATGATCGCGGGAGGGGAAAGTGTCGGGGTGAGTTTTCAGGTGGTGATTGCGTGATGATCGAGATTGCAAAGGGAAAAACGGATAAAAGACAAAGGAAAGGCAGGTTTTCACCCCTGATTTCACCTAGAGCCTTTTTTTCATTTCAGGCTTTTTCTCCAGTTTCTTTTGCGAAACCTTTTTTTGGTGGATTCCTTGAGTCTAATTGTTAGCAATTGAGATGTAAATCGAACTTTTAGAGACAAAAGAGGTGTCAAACTTGAGTGAGATTTGGTTTTTCAATCTAGATCAGAGGATCAGAAGAAGATAGACTGGCTTAAGCTTGGAAATGTTTGGTGAATTTTAAACTTGTCAAAGAGCGATCAATAATATTGCGATCAAAAACAGAATAGGAAAGAATGGAACCTGGTAGAAGATGAGGATGCAAATGGAATGATTGTGTGAGTGAATGGGAAGATCCAGAAGAAGAGAAGAAACCCCATCTGTCACTAGAAGGTGGCAAGGAGGGAAAGGGGACAAAGATGAGGCCAAGGAAGGGGCGGAGTTTCCTCTCCACCTTCGACACCGAGAAGGGGGACTTGGTGAAAGGGGGGCGGGATTAGTGGAGGAGCAGTACTCAAGCTTCGACACTTAATAAAGTCTTGGGGCTAAAAGAGATTAGTTAAACTTGTACAGAACAAAAATACAGTATAGAAGTAAATTACAGGTCTACGGTTGCCCAAACTTTTAAGTTTAAGTTTTAAAATCGAATAAATGGAGCCTTCTGGTACAAATACCTAACTTTAGCTTGCCTACTGTAAAAGTTTAGAGAATGAAAAGAAATACTGTAAGTGGTTTGGCAATAGATTAACAGTGAGTCTCATCCCATTGGACAAATCTCGAAAACAATTCTAGATGACAAGCCAGATCAATGGGATGACCCCATTTAATTGGAAGAGTTGATCGGTTGTATCTGCCATTGACGATGAGGAGCAAAATCTTTTGGAAAAGGAAATGAAGGAAGAAAATGAGCAGGTGGAATGAAAAAAGGAAAGGAAAAGGAAAATAAAATGAGATCCCATCAAATGCTTTCAAAGAAAAAGAAAAGAACGACAGGACAAGAAGATGCGCGAATATCTGGACACCAATAGATCTCCAGGTGAACGAAATCTGTCTGCTTTGAGTAGAGGTGAAGGAAATGAGTGGGGAAACCATTGGTACTCTTGAAATTTTAGCGATATATTTAAAGTTTTCTCAACTCAATTCTTGTCTGTATCTAATTCTTACTTTTAAGTGCTGTACCGATGTATTCATCAAGATTCTAGATCAAACAGTACCATACCTAAATATGACATAGATGTACCGTACCGCACAGTGTCAGTGTCAGTGTCATAGCTACAGTAATCTAGTCCTAAGATATGGTAGACCAATACTATGAGCCATATAAAGTAACCATATAAATACCTACCTAGGTATTTATATGATTACTATAGCTAGTTCAGATCTATGTTGATTACGCGAGTTATTAGTAAACCAAACAGTAGACTAAAGAAAGTTCATCTTTAAACTATTGAGAATTAATTTTAAAACAAATAGGGACCTTATAGCAGAAAATCTTTTTGTTAGAGTAAGAGTATATTTGAGAAATAACCGTACCAATGCTACCTTTGACCATATTCAAGCAAATATCTCACAGATTCCCGCTCAAATCGTTTCATTACCTAATCAATGAATGGAGCCGACCATTCAACCGTCATCAAGTATTCACCTAGCCTTCCACCCAGCAGTCAATTCAATAAAAGGTTCAAGGGGAGTACCGGTAGAGGCTGAAATGAATGACAGAAAAGGCAGATGTGGCTCACTGATCTCATTCTTCAACCTCCTCCTTTCCCAGCTTTCTACTTGATTTGAATATGCAACACCTGGGAGTGCTTGATCGAGTGACTCTTTCAATTGGGATTAAGTAGTTTATTCGATTATTTGAGATTGGTTACAGTTCAAGAATTGAATAAAATTACTTAAGAAACTTGGAAAACTTGTGGCTCATGAAACTTGTACAGTTGAAAAATGGACTTTGAAACTTGTAAGCTAAGTAGATACGCAAATTTGCAGAATCACCCATATCTTCAAGCATCTTGAAACTTGAGAAACCCCATTTAAGAGCCAACCCATGGATTGGTAGATGCATAAGTGCTGACAAAAATTCGTATCAACCAAAACCATTTCCCAATGAAGCCAATCTTCACCTTATCTCTGCACAAATCTTTCAGAATAGACCATTCAATGGAGAGGAGTCAAAACAGTGCGTCAGCTTGTGCCCCCCATCTCTCTCATCTCATTCATTCTACTCTCCGTGCAATGTCCCGTGTCTCTGTCTATCTGTTCTGTGCCTGGACGGCCTCCCGGGGCCAATATAGGGCCATAAACCTTATCTCGTAGAAGCCACTCTCCCCCTTTCCCCCTTCCATTCCCCCACCTAATTGGGCCATCCTCCTTTCTCCTGGTGGAAGGAAATCTGTGAATGAAATCTTTGTCTCAATATTTGGATATCTTTCTTTAGCACTCAAATATGCTAATTTCTAATAGTGATGACATTGTTGGGAGTTTCAAGTTAAGTTTTCAACATTGGTTTCTGGGGTAAAGGTTGGCACAGTGATAGTGTTGTTGAATGTTCAATTCCGCTACCAGATGCTCACCTTGTTCCTATTCTTTTTTGAAAGGAGAACGAGGCTTATTTTCTCCTCTTCTTTTCCCTTTTCTACATTTGTCGATGGATTATGGCCAATTGTAAACAATTTTCACCGGAAAATGGCGGAAAATTTAGACTAACGGATGAACTAGTGAAAAGAATCATTCTCGAGACAAGGTGTTAAAGTGAAGCTTTGAGAAAAACGATTGGCTTTTGAGATTGGTTCAGTGATAAACTGATTTCAATATTGTTCTTAAATAAATCTTGAAAAATAGATATGGATTGATAATCTAAAGTCTACAAGAAAAACGATATTCACTACCGTTTTTCAAAACGGTTCAACTCTCGAAAACGCAAAAAGAGACGGCCAAACAGCTGTCATTAATATGTGGAGAGGAAAAGTGGGGTGGTGAGGAAAAATGACGGAGGGAAACGGGGATGACATTTATGACAAAATATGGAGATACTCACTTGCGCATCTCTTACTCTGACACCTGACCCTCGATGGGTAAAAAGAAAAAAGAGAAGTGAAAACTCGAGGACTTTGGGGAAATCATTCATCAAAAATTGGAAAGAAAGAGTCATACCATATGAGAAAGTAAAGGTGGAATGGGTAACAAGTACAAGTTCAAGATTTTTAACTTAAAAATGCAATATTTGGTTGTCTTAAAATTGGTGAAATGTTAAAAAGAGCATACAAAAAGTGAATTTATCTTTAGACAAATAGAAGTTACTGTACTGGGAATTTAGAGTTCATTTTAGAATAGCTAGTGAAACAATACGGTATTGTGGGTTTGCTACCGTACTACTCTGGACTCCAGTACTTCAGAACTACATGACTGCAGTACTCCAGGATTCCAGTGTTCAAAGCTACAGTACTCCAGTACTACCGTCCTTCTACTGCTGCTCACTGTAGACACTTTTATATCAAATTGGTAAATGCCAAATACAATATGATATCTTTTTCAACTTCAAACCCCTTCTTCAACCCCTTTCCCATCCCTTTTCCATTTTCAATTCTCGTTACTCAATCCTCAATCTGTGCCCGATTGCGCAATCGAGTTGTCTCTTCAATTGTCCCTTCACTTGTCAAACTTGTTCACCCATTGTAAACTGTTTAGCTAAATCTTTCCCAACACACAAAAAAACAACAACCGGATTATCTATGTAACAGTTCAAATGTCTCATTTACAGCTAAAAGGATCACTTAAGCGTAAGCTTAATGGGCCAAAAAACATCGCCTGAGTATCTTGAAATTGTGAGCAAAAATCTTTAGTGCAATTGCTTTGATAAGTTTCGATCTTCGAACAAAGCCACACCGTATACTCCTAAATTCACAATCCGCTTGTTGATCTTGAAAACTATAGAATCCACCTAAAAAAACCCATTTCAATGCCTTCATTAAAGGTGTAATGTGGTTGGGAGCTCCAATAGAAGAGAAATTCTTTAGTTGTGGTGGATGTGAAAAAAGTTTGAATGGTTATTAAAACAAAGAAATGCCCATTGAGACGAGTGAATGAAAAAGGGCCTACCAGGTGGTGCTTTTGGCCCTAAAACTCTTGTTTTATTTGAACGCGATCAACGTGATGAACACAAAGAAATTGAGAAATATATTATAGCCGGCAAACAAGTTTTAGCTATAGCCATTTAAGCCGCCCATCTTATGCCGTCTTCAGCAATGGTCGTCGTATAATGGATAGTAGTACTGTCTACGAAATCTATCGAAAATCTCTTGGCGCAGTTTCGAATGCTTTAGCTGACAAAGCTTTTTAGTTTTGTTTTTTAAAAACAATTTTGGAATAGGAATAGCTAGGAATAGCTTCAAGTTTCGCTTCATCATTAAGCTTTGTCGAAAATCAGCAGCAAACGTATTTGGGTAAGAAGTAAAGAGGCCTAGATACTATAACATTCTAACTGATCTTTAGCCTGAATACCAATTTATAGGATTGAATCCGAACCCTTCAATGCGCTTTCTATTTCGGTATAGTGTATTGGAAATTTATTAGATATTGCAACTTTACAGTACCCTGTTTACAGTACTCTGCAGTACCCTATCCTCTACAGTATACCGGGACAGGATATTGATATACTGTAGGGGATAGGAGACTGTAAAATCCCAGTATTCTATCCTCTACAGCGACCTGAATAAAACATATTCAACGCGTGTATCTTTTAGCTGAATACTTTTATAACTATAGCAAAGAAGAGGCCTAATGTTTAGCTTAAATAAATCCAATTCCAGCCTACTACTGTCTTGAATGGTAGCTTTGATCAATAGCCAAATCAAGAGCCAAATCAATAACTCCAGTTCCTCCCGTCATTCAGGTTTCTTATAGAATCAAAGTAGACTGATATTCAGCTTGAATACGTTCTATTCTTGCATACTATTCTGATAGCTTTCAATTAATTGATCGACTACCAAAAGCCAGGTTACCAGGTTTCCCCAGTCAAACAGCTTTCTCGTAGAGCAAAAGTTCTAATCATGACCTTCACTTGTCCTAAAGTGTGCACAGTTTTGCCATAAACTCTGGTGAAAGGAAATTTTTCACGGAAATTGAAATAAAGAGTGCACGGGGCGGGGGGAGGAAGATGAGAGATGAGAGGGGTAGCAGGTGTCCCCGTCTCCCCTTCATTCCCCTTCCATTCATTGAATTTTCCCCTCTTTTCTTTTCCATCCTGGGGCTCCTGTATCACCTCGTTTCTCCTTCTTTCAAATGAATCGTTCTTCTCCTTTCAACCAGCCGAGTTTGTTGAATCTTTTCATAAAATTCAATGAAACAAGATGGCACGATTAAGCAAGAGATTCGAAAGATAGGATTGACAGGAATAAAAATACTTGAAGCTTTTTGTATTTCTGAAATAAATGTTCTAAAGGGAAGTAAAGTACATTACATAAACATAGCTTTTACTTCTTGAAAACTTTCAATACTATAAAATCGGAGAAATTATAGCAATTGGGCCCTAAAGAGAATCCATAATTTATAAGGGGTAAAAGGTCAAATAATAGACTTACAGAAGCCTAGCATCTTACAGCACCGTCACATAATCCATCTTACATTTTATAATACCATCATATCACAGTACCCAGAGCATCCATAGCTGGGAAATTTAATACGCGCCCCGGCTTCTTTTGCCATTGGCAAGCTAACTTTAAGCTCAAATATCTTTGTGTTGGGCTGTCCAATTTAAATAGTTTTTATACTAATCGATAGAGGAAGACTTAGCAAATCTAATAATACCAAGAAGATTTAAATTGAACAGCCCAACACCGAGATATTTGAGCTTAAAGTTAGATTGCCGACGGCAAAATGGGCGATCCGATAACTTGGCTTACAATACAGCTTTAATGATCCATGAGTGCCAGGCCACTGGTAAACTTATAGATTTTAAAACTAGGAATTCAAAAGCAAGCATTTCAGATGTGTATCTCACACATTAGCGTTGGAGTATGGTTTGAGTTTTTTGAAAGGTTGGGGTTCTAAAAACCCTTGCACAGTTACAAGTAACACTTCCCGGGATACTCCTTTATGTATGAGGTGAGGATGGGTGAGGTGAAAGAATCGAGGATGAAGAGGTGTCCTATCCCTGTTCACTCCCTTCCTCCACCCATCTCACTTCTCATTTCTCATTCATTCTCTTTTCAAAGATATTCCCCGATCTTTTTCCTCTCATCTCATTTTTGTCAACACAAAATGAGGGAAAGAGAAAAGAAAACATGGCAGAAAGATGGGCGCATCAATTAGAAATGCAAACACATCACAGCTCTCCTATTTGAGCAAAAGGATATAGGACATTGAATGAGTTCATCCCTGCGCTTGTCCTTTACCTTATTGAACAATGTGGAAAGTTATAAGGCGGAAAATAATACGGTGAAACTTGTAGCAATGATTCAGGAGATCAAGACTTAAAAGCAATAAAAGCAATAAAGCTTTCACAGCTTTAATTTTAACTTTTACAAGATTTTTTTAGTATCTAGCTTTATATCAAGACTGTTACACTGTAACTGAATAAAAATTTCTCTAGACTTTGAGATTTTCTTAACCACCAAGAGCTAAAGTATTAGATCAAAACCCAAAATAACCAGAAGATATCTAAAAAGAGATTTGGATAAAAGAAAAGGTAAATCTTTCGCAATTGTTGATGTCTGAAGAGACTCTAGTCGAGGTTTTTTCCTCTTTTTCCAAAAAAGAGTAATGAATTGTTAGAACGGTTGTCACGGACGCGTTGCAAAGAGGCGTTTCTTTTCATCTTATACACCTCAGATTGGGGTTATGAAGTTGGAAAAGCTATCTCGATAAGTAAAAATAATCAGAAAGTGGAGAAGTAGTAAAGTTTTAAATTCAAAAACTAGTTACTCTTAATGCAGAAGTTGATCGATTCTTTGATAAACCAAAAAAGCTATGAAAGTTATCCGGGTATCCAAATTCAATTTGAATTCAAATTTAATGTGGACTTTGTGATTTTAGAAACGTAAGCGCACTCGTTCTGGCACACAAAAAGCACTTTGTTATAGGAATTAGTCTAAAAGATTTTTTAAAAATGGCAAGATTTTTTTGATTGAAGAGAGGATAAAGCTGTGCTCTACCTGATGGCATAATTGGGTTTAAGAAAGATTGAAATGGAGATATGGGATTGATGTCAGGTAGAGTAATTTTCGTGTCATTTCTCTCTTCAAAGATCACACCGCCTTCCAGGGGCTTGTCAAGCTTTCCCTTTGATGAAGACTTGGGAATCGATTTTAAAACAAAGCATTAAATCTATAGCAATTTGATTATCTAATAGTACTAGGCTACTTCTGGATTTTGAACATTTTGATTACAAGAAAATGAAAACCTGAAATGAAATTATTTTAAAAGATGAATACAGCCTAAATATTGAATGGTCAATTCGAGCTCAACTTCTCAACTTCTCAACTCCGTTTCACTCAAATCAACAAAACCTTGAGTTACCGTAGAGATGTGACAAGCACTTAGCACTTGTTGAAAGCCGCTCATAAATCACAAAAGATAACAAAACAATAAAAGTTCATATGATGGAAACTTGAAAGACAAGAAAAGTTAGGTTATTTATGAGAATGGGATGTCTCTCAAAAACAATAAAGAGAAAAGGGACAAAATGGACAGGTGGATGATCTCTCTTTGATAAAAGGAAAAGGAGAGATCGGACAAGATCACATAATTGATAGGGGACAAGGTGGATTACAACCACTTCTCTGCCTCAAAAGCAAAGGCAGGTACAGGTGCCACACTGATATTTGGGGAGGAGTTGAAAGAGAGAAGAGGAGCATCGACCAGATTGAGTAACTGAAAGAAAGGGCTTACAATGGAGATAGAAAGTTGTGACTTGAATACAAAGGAACAGATTTAAGCTTGCCTTAAGCAGGAACAGATTTAAGCTTGCCATAATTGGATACGTTCAAATTATAAGCTTTTAAAGATCTCCTTTAAAGCTAACTACTGATGATCTTCGATTTATGATGGCTATTCTGATCTTGTTATGTGATCTTAATTTAGACTTTTGTACTTGGATTGATGCTTTAGATTATAGACTGATCATTGATCCTTTAGATCTTAGATCATAGAATGCTTTCAAATAGTTACGGTAAAGCTGAACTAAGTTGAAAGTAGATAAAAAATTGAGACTATTGAGACTATAGACTTTAAATAGACATAAAAAATCACTTAGAATGATGTAAATGAAATTTCAAAAGTACAGGGACACTAAAGACTTTGGAACAGTATTAAGCAAGTCATATTTACGAGCTTTACAATATTTTTATATTGTAATGTTAGTAAGTATGGCTCCATTCATCTAGAGCATTTGTCTAGGTGAATGTGAGTTCGAGTAAAAGACAAAGGAAAGAGAGAAACAAAGCTGATGCCCAAAGGGACATCAGCCGATGGAGGGAAGGTCCATCCAAATGTGATTTCACCGTTGATTCCCTTCTCTTCGCAAATTACCGCTCTCCTCCCCGTACATTCAACGATTTCATTACGAGTCCGCTCAGGTTGACATTGACAAAGGGAAAAGAAAAGAATGAAATAGAGATTGGGGAAGAACAAAGGAAAGACATCAACACATTTGGAGAGAATATGTAGTAATCTCTACTTCTTCTACTTCGAGGCTCTATTGGAATCTGCCATCAAAGTCACCGGATCCTTTTTGGGTACATTTACTGGAGATTTGCTTACTTAGCCTTAACTGAATCACTTTTAAATGATACAGATAAAAATATTCAATTAAAGACTAAAAAGAAATCCTGAATCACTACCAAACCTCGAAATGAAGTCAACTTTGAAATTTTAACGTTATCTTGGTTGAAAAAGAATCGAAATTTTTAGCTAAAATAGAGCTTTTTAGCTAAAGCTAAATCCTGTAAGAATCAGCAAAAATTTTAAGGTCATTTTGTGTCCCAAAATTTTATTTAGACGATGTTGTCAGTGAATGCATGAAACAGTAAACAAAACGGGGGATAAAGAGTCGTTAGTTTTACCCAGGAAAAGAGAAGAGAAAGGTTTCAATGAGGAAAAGAGGTGACTGAAAACACATTTGTCAATTCAGTACCTCAATTTGGACAAAAATCGGTTTTTTTTTTGATAAAACTGTTGACAAAAAGAACACAAAACAGCAAGTACTTTTGTAATCATTTATAATATTGTACGCTTTTAAATGGCTTTTGAAAGAAATGGCTGAATCAGTCGATTTTTAAACAAGATTTAAGTTTGAAAGTAACTAGTTTGAAAGTAGAAGGCACTAGAAGGCTATCAAAGTGTTCACCTAGCTTTACACTAATCTGTATTTGTATCAATATCAAAATCTAGCACACATTCTGCTCATTCATAAAATTAAGAAAACGGAGAATTCAGCCTTCTTTTCACTAATCGAATCGACGAATCGGACACCTGGGACCCGTTCTTTTGTTGAGTGAGAGGGAAAAGAAAAGGAAAGGGATACGGTAGTCAAGTGAATCAGACTCAACACGAAATCTCCAGAAAAGGCAGGTGTTACAAATGAACAGCTTCTTCAGGAAAAACAAAAAACTTTTCAGAAAGTTTCTCTAGAAAGGGGCGGGGTTTTAAAGTCAAAGAGAACAGATGTCAAATCGGATTGAAGCTGGCTTGTTGAAGGTTTTTGAAAGTTTTTGGAAACTTGCAATTTGTTGCTTTAGCCATGGCTAGAATCTACATTGAGCAGTAGTTTTCTAATAAGAATAGGTATACTGTGGATTAAACTATAAGATGTTAGAATCTTTTCAATACGTATCCACTATCGATTTTGTTCTATTTCTAAACTTAAAAGCAAATCAAATTGAGCTTTTCTTACAATAAAAAGCTTTACTCACTTTACTTGCAAGTCATAGTAAGTCATATTTAGGCTACGCATTCTAAAGTTTCCATATAATCCAAATAAAAAAAGTCATCCGAGTTATGTAGGTTCTCCTTTTTGTAAGGATATAACAGGATTATATCAAATTTTTAAATTTTCATTACTTATTATTTCAATACTTAAGCCAATAGTATCAAGAGGATAAACCATTTTCCAATATTTCTTTGTAAGTTCAAACGGGTAAAGGTTTGAGATAGGGGAGTGGAATGGGTAACTGAGGAAAGAGAGCCACCATGTATGGGATGGAAGCTTTTCTATGGGCCCCCGGAGGGTACTTGGATTGCCTCTTGAAAGGAGTATCCCCCATCCATGTGTTGTCTCATCTCCCATTCACTCCCCACCTATCTTGGCCCTAAAGGGGCGGCGGCTTGAGGCAAAGCATACACAGTTTATGATAGGGACACCCCATTGTTTGCGGGTGATGGGCTTGGATACTAAGGAGAGCTGGATACAACCTCTCTTTTATCCTCGTTTTTCTTTTGAACTCTTTCCCCTCCACGTTCACACATCTGGTGTAAACCATTATGCCCGGCACTCAACAATCACACAACACACAGTACTCGCTCACTTTTAAGCTCAAGTTTTTGATGAGATGAGGCTTTGAGATGTTACTTGGTCAGTTTTGATCCAATGTATTGACTTTTGATCTAAAGAAACTACCGTAACGCGGGCTAGATCTCTATAGTTTGATCTTCATGGAAAAAACACATCAGTTGTAAGGCGCAATTTCTTAACAATTCACCCAAATGAATCCATTTCTCGCTGCTTCACTGTGCGGTAACGGATAGCCGTAAAAGGATGACCACTTGACCGAGGGGAGAAGAAATCCGACCTTTGAGTCTCTCATGGAAAAGACAAAGGTACCGCCTGGCTGATCCGTCTTGCTTCCAGCCGAGAAGTGCTCCCGCGAAAGGCCGAAGACACATCTCTAATCTCTTCAATGTCCATATTCAAGTGGCAGATTCGCAGGTCTTGGCGGTGTCTCTTTTCATTCAGCTCTCTAGGGATTTTCTTCAATTCAAGGTGACAATCCCGTTCTTGCTCCGTCTGTCAGGCGGTGTTTTTGTTTGTTTTGTGTGCTCATCGCATAATCAGAGAGCGGTCACCACCTGGGATCTCACTCTTTGGGGGATGAGATGATCCCCTGGGGTGGGCGAGAATAATACGATTATCGTCACCTTCTGCCCAACCCTAGGGTCATCGTAATTTAGAAAAAGAAACAGATATTTATTAAGGGAAATTTGACATTCTCATTTGTTAGTGGAATTTCTTGTCATCGTTGAAATCTTGATCGAAATAGCCAAAGTTGTTGGAGATATTTGAGGCATTTGCGTATCTAGAAATGAAGATTGCATTAAGATTATTTACAACATTTATTAGTAACTTAACATTTAGCAATAAGTTTTCTATAAGCTGCTTTAAGTCTTACTTTAGTGTTTCCTCATAATAAACATTGCCGAAGATCGGATCTGCCACCAAATTCTCGCCAAGCGGCGGGAATGCAAAGCTAAAACTTTCAGATATAGACAAATCATTTAAAGTCACGTGTTCGCTTGCTCCTTTTGACCGCTGAAGTCGAAGAGGTTCTCCTCAAAATCCGGATCTTGATCGTTGAAGTACCACTAGATTTAGAGTTACCGTATTTCTTCGAATAGAAGACCGGGTAAAGAGTATCATCGCGTACTCCTGCGTAGCAGGAGTACGCGATGATTTAAAATTTCTTTTCTGCATAAAGACTTTCAATCAAGTGCTATAGAGCTGGAAAATGGCTCAAAAATCTGTTAGCTCATGTGGTATTTTTGAGTCATTTTCCAGCCCTATAGCACTTCATTGAAAGCTTTTATGCAGAAAAGAAATTTTAAAAAGGGCTGCTACGCAGGAGTACGCGATGATACTCTTTACCCGGTCTTCTATTCGAAGAAATACGGTAGATTTCTGATTTTTCAACTGACATGGATGCAGAGTGCGATGCCGAGACAGATGAAGGTCAACAAGGCGAAAGGGATCGCTTGTTGCATTCTAAAAGTTGACCCTATTTTTTCTATAGTAACCGGTGAACTCTTGTGACAGATCACTTATGTTCTTTTGCTTGTAACCGGACACATCTAGGTGACCGTTTGACCGATAATTTTTAAGGAGTACTAGTGAAATGGATGGGAAAGAGAGGAGGGTGTCCTACTTCATTCCACGAGGAGGGGACCATATGCGTCGGATAAAGCGTAATCGATGTTAATCGGATCTGGGAGAGAAATGGGGAAGAGAGAAGAGGAGGGGATCTCATCGAAGAAACACGATCTCCTTTTCGAGGATGAAATGGGAGGACCATCCCAATCACCCCCAATTGCACCCAATTAATTACACGAGCAAACAGTTCATCGCCATTTCTGGTATGAGACAAATTGATGCCAATATTCGGATGCCAAGCATTAACAGTTAGTTCCATAAAATACAGGGTTATAGAGCTAACTTCTGTGCTATTTTCTAATGGATGGCTGGAGTTAAGGGAAAAGTCTGCTCCACATGTGCAATGCTTTTGAGATCAAAATTAAGTAGAAAAGACCTAAGCCTGAAAGGTTACGGTAGTTTTTCAAATTATTCATCATTTAGTAAACAATAAGGACACTGTACTCATTGTCTCCTGAAGCCTAGAAGTCATTTCCAATAATTTTTAGTGCAATTGCTATAGCAAGCAAGATAAGGAGCAGTGTATCAAAGTTTTCCATATACCAAGCTCATCAATGAACTTAGTGTTATATCTTTTAAAGTTAAAGACTTAAATCAAGATCCAATTTCAGAACTCACAGTGCCCAAAATTGTACATCAGCCAAGCAACAAGCTGGTTGCCCTCGATATTGACAACAAGTCGACGTCGTATCGCACAGATAAACATTTGGCTAAGATTTTCAAAAATTTATCTAACTCCTCAGATAACAGAAAATATGTGACTTTACTGTATTGCCTAATTTACCCAATCTTTTACCTGATACGGTGGCAGTGACGTGTTGTGGCAACAAACGATTTTCTCGCCACTATCACCCAGCACTTTATCCCCGAATAGGACAAATTTTAAAAACAAAATCTCGAGAATCATTTTGAAAATTTGAAATTTTCGCAAAATCAAGCGTAGAAATCCGGGAATCCATGGTTACACGGTTTTTTTAGAGATCGACTTCGAATAAAAACAAAAAAAAAGAAAGGCTTTGGAAAAGACAAACACGGAAAACTTACAAAGACAAACCTAATAAACTTATAGCAAAGATATATCAACGTAGTAAGCCAAATTTAAATATATAGCTATCAGAATTATGCTTAACTTTTCAAAATCTACATATGTAGGAATTTCGTTCTGAAACATATTGTTAGTAAGCCAAAATCTCTACCCAAATTTCGTAGCTCTACAAAAAGTTTGTTCCAGTGAGTATTCTGGTGAGCCTTGTCGATATTCACCTATTTTCAATTTGCATTTTTGTCTGTCTATATCTGTTTCAGTGGTTTTGCTGTGAGTCTAATCAAAAAAAAATGTTAACTTGTTAATCTCTAGCATCAGCGCTTGCACCGATTTTGCCTGTGATTCTCCTTTTAGACAAAGCAGCTGTAAATCTGAATAGATACATGAGGAGAAGATTTAAAAAGAGAAGAAGAAGAAGAAGAAGAAAGAAAAGATCCTCTCTTCCAATTCTCCCATTCATCCACTCCCCACAATGTCCCATTTTGTGTGGAAAAGCCCCATCTTGCCCACCCGTTCATCCCCTTGCTTCAGGATCACATTTGCATATTTATGTTCTAATAAATTCGCGGCACACCTAATGAGAAGTGGCTTAAGAAAGATGGAAAAGAAATAAATGAAAGAAATGGATGGAAAGGGGTCAATTCTTTCTTTCTTTCCCTTTCCTTTCAGACTGTCTCCCATGCATTCACTTCTCAATGATGGATTCAGTGATGCGCTCGTCTACCGTCACGCAATCACCTCTCTTCCAGCTTTCTTCCTTTCGAAACAAATGAATTGTCTTGTCGTTATTTTGAAAATCTCCGCTTTTCAGGGAATTTTGCTAACTAGATTTGCTAAGCTAAACCAGCTAAGTTAAACCAAGCTACGCTAAGCTAAGCTAAGCGAAGCTAAGCCAAGCTAAGCCAAGCCAACTTTAGCTCAATTTTTGGACTTTCATATTCTATCAATGAACAATGAGAGCAAAATCTTTGCACTGACATTTAGAGTAAACGTTTGGGCTTATCGATTTGCTTAGGGTTTTGATTACAAGTTTGATCACTGTACTTATTGACTAGTAAACTCTAGCTAAAGCTACCTTGAATAAACCACCTTTAGCCTCATTTCTCAATCACGTCACATTAGCGCCGAGTTTTTCGTGTATTGTGTGCTCGAGTTCTTTGTCACTCAATGATTCTCCTTCATGGGGTCAATAGATCATCCCAATGAGCCAATTAAGGTGAGTGTAGGAAGAAAAGTGTTCGACGAAAGAATGGGGAGCAAAGAGAAGAGCTCAATCCAGCGCACACCAGATGTGAAACCCTTGACCTGACTGCACGTGTACCCCCTTCTTTTCCAAGGGAATTGAGGAGTCCAAGGGGGGCTCTGTTGATAGGCTCTTCGACAATCTCTCCTTTCCGGATAAAACATGATGGGATACAGTTACATCCTCCACTCTCGCTAAGCTGTCCGGGGATCTTATTGAACAGACAGGGGACAAATTGTAAACAAATATATCGAAGAAGAAGGAGTGAGCAGATGTGATCAAGAAGAGAGGGTTTTCTGGGGAAATTGCAAAAAAAAATTGAATGTAAAGATGGATTTGTAGCTCTGTATTTTGGTACAGTAAAGAAGTTTCATATCTCTACAGTATGACAAGCAGATAAAACTGAATATCTTAACCTAGTTTTAAGGCCAAACAAAATTTGGGTGCTAAAATACCAAAAAGAAAAACAAAAGTTTCGCCAATAGGGAACGAACTCGAGCAAAGAATGCAGCGCTCGTTTTGTATGCGAGCGTTTTATCCACTACACCATCAAGCCATGTTTGTGATCCGTGAGTGAACCCCCTATAAAGGCATTCCTATTCGGCTACAAATTTTCGCATTTTCACTCTAAAACTTAAAACACGTATAATTTTTTTTATAGAGAGCTATTTTGCTAAAGCGGAAAGCAGATTCGGAATCAGTGTGAAATTCTGCGTCGAATGGTCTATGGCTTATCTCATTTGGCCACATCCTGATGTTTTCTTTTCCTTGTAATGTTCAGACTTTGTATTCCATTATGGATACATTGTACTGTAACTAGGAATCCTGACCTACAGTCGTTACAGTATTCGGCATACTGTAGCGACTGACTGTAGGCTTCCTATCGGCATACTGTAGTGCGATAAGAGACTGGGAACCTAGAATTCTTATTCATCATACTGTATAGACTGTAGTTTTATATTTGTACTGTATTAGTGGTATCAGCGTACTATAGTACGACAAATTGTCCCAGAAATTGCAAGGTCTTTGAGAAATTGAATCATAAGGAGTTAAACATGCTCTTGCTCAATGGCTCATCAAGCTACTCGTTATCTACTCGACCCGATTCACAACGAGCTTATCGCTGATCAAATTCATGCAGTAGAGATTTCCCCAAGTTTTAGAAGTGGGTAATCAAGTTGGAAACCGAGTAGGCTAAAAGAGGACACAAAAATTTCCCGGGAGACTTGGTGCACGAGTTGAGGTGCTTAGGTGAGAGGTGGGGGATTCTGGTTGAAGAGAGCTCTGACAGCTTTCTTTCTTCTTTGGCACACATCTCCTCGAATCAACTTCTTCTTCTTCTTTTCTTTTGTGTCAAAGCAGAGAGAGACTTCTGACCCGGCAATTCATTCGCACCGGAAACGCCCCAAGGGAGATGTAACGAGAGCGACAGAGCCGCATCTCTTCTTCTCCTTTTTGTGCTTTTCCGGGATTCTCTCAACCCCCGCTTCGCATCCATTTGCCACTCAACAATCCCCACAAGCAACAACGATTTCGGGGGTCAACTTCAGCAAAATGATTGTGAACTTGAATTTTAACAAAACAGGGTTTAACATAATTACTGTAATTCTAGCAAGTAACGCGTTTTCTAAAACGTTTCAGGTCTCGAAAACTACCGTATTTGGGCCCCAGGTTCTTATTCAAAATTTCTCAATTTCTACAGCTTTTGGTGTCCTTAGAAACCCTCACCCAACACATCTTGAATTGAATAAACCTGAATAATACGGTATTTCTTAAAAGTTGACATACTTTCGTCATTTTGAAGGTAATCAGCGTACTGTTGACAAGTTGAAAAGTACTTTCAATTGCTGGCTCATGTGCACTCATTAGTCAGTTTATCTTATTGCCTGATCTTTTAAATAACAAAATTCGAGCGATTATCGTGAAATATCCGGAAACGAAGGTTCATTTGTGTATCGAGAAGAATTGCAACACGCATAAATCAGCCTTTAGTGGGAGGGGAGATCCGCTTCCCTTCCCGAGAAAGTGTCTTCTCTAATAACGAGCAGCAATCGCACTTTATGGGTGGATGGTTGGTGGTGCAAAATGTGGGGGGTGAATGGGGTGAATGTGGTCCCCGGGGAGGGATTTCTTCCTTTCCGACATCACCGTGGCGGCCCACTTTCATCTTTAGCGGCAAGGTGCAAAGGTAAGCTGAACCCTTGGGGAATACACGCCAGAACATTCTACTTTGTTTTTCTTGCGAAGGTATACTTGAAATTGAAATTTTTTGGATAAAGCACGGCAAAATTAGTATGGGAATTTGTGTCTACGTAAGTCACCGTAAATCTTGATTTTGCATGCACAATCGTTGTTTTTTAATGCAAATTTGTCGGTAAAACTGGAAAGGGCCAAAGCTGCGTAAAACAAAGTCAAGTTTATCTTTTTACTGCCATGAAAAATTTATGTAGGTGGTTCTCAACTCCGGGAGTCGTTTAGATTACGGTAGCAAGTGAATGGATGTATCGCGTGTGGTGCCACCTTCTTCTCCGCCGACACCACTTCCTATCGGAAGGAATCCGCCTCATTTGGTGCGTTTGTCATGCGGGACGAGCGGGGGGAAAGCCAAAGAAACACAATTCGGCCAATATTGAGCAGCCCCTCAGCTCGTTTGCGTGTAGATCCTCACGGGAAACATCCTTCCGTTTGTTGAGCGGTATAAATCAAAGTTGAAAAAGATTAAAATGCTTTGCCTACGTGTATAAAAAATGGAAAACAATTTATCATAATAAGCCTAGCACCAGTAAATAAAACAAACAAAGAACAAAAAAATTCAAAACATATACAATCATTTTCACGGTTTATTTTTCTTTTCATTAACCAACTTTTTCGGATCCTTTGAATCTTTTCGACATTTCGAATTCGTTGAATCGTTTGACTCCTCTCCTTGTGCCTCCTCTTCTGGCACTTCTGTCCATTCGACCTCCGTTATTTCTGTTACTTTCTAAAACAAAAATATTAGTGTAACTTTGCTTTAAAAAAGATAGAAATTAACGTACCTGGAGAAGTATGGCGCCTTTTTGTGGACAGATATTCGCAAAATTCAACACACGTGGATTTTTTCGGATTTTCAAGCAAGCGAGCAACGTTTTTACATCGCTCCTCGATTTCAGGATCGGCTTTTTCTAAATCGAACAAGTAAGTTATAAAAAAAGAATAAATTACCCGCTTTTTCTTAACACATTGTTTTACAGGTGCTGAGGTTGTCGTAACAGGTGAAGCCATCTCACCAGAAGCTTCAGGAGGCAATTGAAATGTAACTCGATGATGATGTTGCTGTGTTTGAGAGTCTAAATTATCTTTAAAAATCATGCAAATTAGCAACAAACCCAACATGAAGTCCTGTTGAGGTTTCGCATTATCGTAATGTGTGGTTGCTGCATGTTGAGGTTTTGAAACATTCAACACTGATTGAGGTTGCATTGGCGGTCGTTTAGCGGGCGGTGACTGTGCTTTCATGGCGGCGGCGGCTGCGTTTGCATTGATTCTCTGCTGCAATCTTTCAGGCCCAGTTTGAGCCAATTTCTAAAATGTTCAGACTGATCAACAAAAAGCTTTTTCACTCTAATTTTTAAAATCAGTATTAGTTCAAAAAATAACGGAAAAATGCGTGCCTGTTTAATAATAGGTTTAGCACTGTTGAGATTATTCATTGCCGCCATCGCATTTCGCTGTGCTTTAAACAGTTCTGGACCCGATCGTTGTGGTACTGCTGTTGCCTAAACAATATCACAGTTTATGATGAGCGGTGAAATCATACCTTTTTAGAATGAACAGCTGGTGAAGCAAACCGCATTCGAGGTTCTAGAGCAGTGCAATCAATCTGAAAAAGCTAAATCTATTAGGCATAAAATTATATCATAATAAGATGAGGTTTTAACAGAAGTGAAACTGTAATTGATTAAAATCTTACCGTGTCTGGATCTTCAGCATGCATTTGGCTAGCAATTGTTATGTCTACTCTCGACTCATCAAATCGTAATTCCTGAAAGATCATAATCAAACAGCCAATAATAGAAAATGCACCCGAATCGTGTTATCCATCGTTTGAATTTTAGCTTCATAGGCTTTCTTGACTCTGTCTATCTCCTCCCTTTTCTCCCGATCTGCTTTCATTAGTTGTGCCGAGAGTTCATTTCGTTGGCGTTCAACCTAAAAAATATAGAAAATATATTACGGTCAACTAAAGTATTCGACCTTTTCTTTTTCTCTTTGTTCATTGTGTAAGCGATTTTTCAGAAGCTGACACGAGACCAGATGCGAGACTTTACTATCAGATTCATCTTGTCGTCGACGGGGAGTATTGCATTTGGGTTGTGAATCCGGTATTTGAGTGAGCTCTTGTTGCTGGGTTTCTAAAACATTTAGAAACGTAAATAGAGTATGGCTTACTGATGTATTCAGAAGGCCCGGGTCTAATGTCATCGTCGTCAAACGAGTCGTATCCATCACCTCGACTGGAAATATTGCTCTTCATTGGAGGTTGTTGCGGTGGATGAGACCTTGGAGGATTTGCACGGCCGTTGTCAGGTTTCACGACGAATAGAGGTTTAGAGACGACAACACCACCCTGAGGGGGCCTTACGCCAGGAAGCGAATTCCGCGGTCTTTTTGGTGTATGGTCCAGCCCTAAAAATAAAATGTAAATTGGACTTCAAGTTGCAAAAAAAGTTAAGTAGCTCAAAATAGTCACTGTCGTCCGATAAATCATAACAAATTCTTTATCTCTTGTGGGTAGTTCATGTATTTAAAATGCCTTACTACAATAACCTTAGTCTACAAATGGAAATAATGGTTTATTTAAAGCAATAAATCAATCAAATCAATCACACACTAAAATGACAAAAGGCAAGAATAATGATATCACAGAAAATACATTCAATTATGCTTGGGAAATCTCATATTACCAAAGGAACGACTAGTCTATCAAAAAAAAACCTAGGAACAAATCAACGAAAATAATTGCAGGTGAGGAGGATAAACGCAAGAAATTTTGCCGGATCAAAAATGTGCCATAAATCAAAAAATGCAATTGAAAAACATACTAGAAAAACTAAGCAGCAGCCGGGGGAGATTGATCAGCCTGCGTTACTCGCTCTAAACGTCCCCCGCTTGCCAACTGGCCTCGGAAATACTCAATCGTCTTTTGCAAACCTTCACGCATTGAAACCTGAAAAAAGACTTTAAAAGATATAAAAACGACAAACACCTTTGGTTTCCATTTTAGAAGTTTATCAGCTCTCCGAATATCCGGTTTCCTTTGATGAGGATCGTCAGGTTGGGCATCCATGTGTACTATTTGACTTTCGCTATCTAAAGGCAAAATTTTATCAAATACTACAATGGTCCGCCCATACCTACTAAATCCCTGATAATCTCAGCAAAATGCCTTATTGTGTGTTCCTCTGGATTGCCAAGGTTAACAGGAATAAAACTATCACTTTCCATCAATGCTATTAGGCCTTCAACCAAATCGGAAACATATTGAAATGAACGAGTTTGTCCACCATCACCATAAATCTGAAGAGAATCAAGATTTTATTTTTGGTAATCCGCTATACCGTAATGGGCTGCTTTTGTAAGGCTTGTATGATAAAATTGCTAACTACACGTCCATCATTCATATGCATTCTTGGTCCAAACGTATTGAAAATTCTTGCAATCCGTATTGAAACATTCTCCTAAATTCGAATTAAGGTCAACGATGGAAATCGAGCCCACGACCAAGAACAAAGATCTTATCGTGTGGGATGGGGTGAAAGTGGTGCTCCATTTTTTTTATGAGAGAAAACGCTTAAAATTTTTACCTGCTTGTGATAAGCGACCATTAAACTTTCGGCAACTCGTTTCCCTTCATCATAGCACGAACGAGGACCAATAGTATTCACATGACCCCAGTATTCTTCAGGTTGTGGATGAACCTAAAAGCAATAGCGTGCGCTTACTCATCTAACTATCTAATATCTAACTCACTTCGGGGTCACCATAAATCTCCGATGTCGAAGCAAGTAACATTGTCGCTTTGACTCTCCTAAAAAAATAAATTTATATAGAAAAAGCTGCCAACTTTGCTAATCCGAGCATATTGATAGTCCCAATTGTGTTTGTCTTAATTGTCTTCACAGGATTGTACATATAATGTGGCGGTGATGCAGGCGAAGCGAGATGATAAATCTGATCAACTAAATTTGAATTTTAATCCTGATGCTCATTCCAGAGGCTTTAATTGCATTAATACCTTCAACAAAGTAAGGATTCACGACGTCGTGATGCACCAGTTCAAAGTTTGGGTGTCCGATCCAATGTTCGACATTTCTTTTTCGTCCGGTAAAATAATTGTCGAGTGCAAGGACCTAAAGTAAGATATTTTTTTGCTTATGTTGTCTAAACAAAACCTCATGACCATCAGCCATTAATTTATCAACCAAATGTGATCCGACAAACCCACAGCCGCCAGTGATAAGTATTCTTTTCCGAGTACGTTCGTCGCGAAATTTGACAGGCGGAAACGTTTTGGTAAAATTTCTGAAAGAAAAAAAAGCTTAAATAAAATCGGACCTAAAACCAACGTCAATCTTTGCTGAATAACGAGTTGGGCATTAAGATTGGCTATCTGTTTCTCGAGTGCCTCAATTCTAGTTGAAATAACCTCCATGTTCGGCGTTCCAATGTTTCTAAATTTAAAATTTAAAAACAATAAAACATAAGTTGATGCTACCTGAGACTTTCTTCTTCATCTCCGACGTCTTTCAGATTGCTCTCAACTTCGCTAGCTTTTTGCCCATTTTCGTCATCTTTCATCAGATCACTTTCGGCGACAAACCGCTCGCTGTATCAAATGCGATTAAATATAAAAAGACAAAAAGCCATACAATTTTCCTGGTTGCTCAACATTCACATTCATGTTCCCGGGTTGACTTTGTTTTTGTAGCTTGGCGGGTCCCTCGTGCGAACCTCCATCCCCAATGTGCAGAGTAAAGGCTAAATTCATAACATGAAATAGTTGCTGAAAAAAGTTGCTTACTTAATATAATAAGCGAAGCAATGATCATAATTACAGAGAATAGCGTTTTTTGACGCAAAAACATCCGTCGACGTAGATTTAGCAATAGTCTTGGCAGTTGAGGCATCGATGGTCATGCGTGCATCGCATTCGCCTCGTCACGCCCATTAAGTGTGTGCGCCCTAGAAAAAAAGTGTGTATAAATGAAGAGATGTATGAAGATTCACAAAAAGGGCAAGATCGCGCGAAATAATGCGATAACAAACCGGATAACACATGAAAAGGGGGAAAAGCGAGATAAACTACGCGCCCTTTCTAAATATACGGTGGCACTGTGCCATGGGCAACAATTAGTGTGCGAAGAGGCGAGGAGAGTTATCCAGACGGCTATAATACCGTACTCAAAAGTTGAGATATTTACACAAATTTCAATGGCTTTACTAAATTTCAGAAACTTTCATTTTAGAAATTTCTTTTGTACTAAAAACAATAACTCTTTACTTGCAAAAATCACCGCGTGGCAGCCTTTTTATTAAGTAGCGCCCTTTAAAGGGCTGCCACGCAGTGATTTCTAAAATGAAAGTTTCTGAAATTTGGTAGAGCTATTTCAATTTGCGTCGAATTAACATTTAACATCTCAATTAGCATGAACTTTTTGGAATATGAAATTTTCGGCGGGCGTTTTCAAAAAATAATGTCACTTCTGTTTTTCTGTATCCGAGATGACCTCCAAATCTACTATTGTGCGGCAAGTGTAAGTTTTGTTTTTAAATCTTTTGTATTTTGCTTTTTAGATGTTCATTTTTAAAAAAGAACATACTCCTTGTTGCCACATTGGGTGGAGTGGTTCTTGGAGTCGGATTGGGCTTTGCTTTAAGATCTGCGGATTTAGATGAACAGGTTGGTATGACTTTTTCATAGCTAATGTCTTGTTTTCAGTACAAAAGACTGGTTGGGTTCCCTGGAACAATCTTGCTGTCGCTCTTCAAAATGATTGTCCTTCCCTTAATCACGATCACTCTCATCTGTGGTGATTTTTCACAATTAGTCAACATTAATCTAGTTCGTTTGTTTAGGAGTTGGCAAAATGGATAGAAAACAACTTGGAATCATCGGCAGTCTTTCGCTGCTCCTTTTTCTTGTGACAACGCTTATCGCAGTTAGCGTAAGGATTTATCCTGTCTTTAAGGCCACATCGGATGCCTTTTAGATTGGATTGCTCGCTGTCTTCTTGGTTAATCCCGGCAATCCTTCTACAACCATGGGCGCATTCAAAGGCGATTTTAAAGCGGACAAAATTTCCACAATTGACACGCTTCTAGATTTGCTGAGGTGCTGTTTTCCTGTCAAAAACCAACACAATTATTCAAGTTTAGAGGTGCTTTTCCCGAGAATTTGTTCGAAGCAACATTGTTTTCCCCGAAGACTAAATACACGAATAAAACAAATGGTAGAGTCTCTTTTTGTACCTTTATTTATTGGATTTTTTTAAAGCCGCAAATGTGACGAAAACTGAAGTGAAAATTGAAAGGGCGAATGGAAGTAACATTATGGGTATTTTGGCAATAAAAGATTTTTTGATATTTAATATTTAGGACTCGTGCTGTTTGCAATGGTGTTTGGAGGGACGGTGAGCTGTAGATTTTAAGGGGATAGTTAATTTCTTTTCTCTTTTTAGCTTTCATATCTTGGTGAAGACGCAAAACCACTAATGGACGTGATGAATGTGGCGGATAGAGCAATTGGTCTAATTGTAAAATCAACTTTTTATGCCTAAATGTAAAAAAGTTTAGACGATGCTTGTCATTTGGTATACTCCATTTGGTCTTATTTACTTGATCGCCGACAAAATTATCGACATTCACGACTTTGCCACAACCGCCAAGATGCTAGGTATTGTGTATTTGCTTGATTTAGTATCCTTTGTTTAGGATTATATTTGATGGTTTCATTGTTGTGTCAGCTGTTAGTCTTTATTATGCAAAACGTGATTTACACGGTGCTAGCCTGGAGAAATCCGTTCGAGCTTCTATTTTCACAAGCGAAGGCTTTGGCTTTGGCAGCTGGAACATCATCTAGGTAGTTTTTCTGTCATTTAAATCATTTATATAATTTAGCATGGCAACATTGCCCGTCAACATGGAATGCATAGAAAAGAACATGGGCGTCGTCAAAGCAATTTCTCAAGTTGTTCTACCAGTCGGAGCTACAGTTAACATGGTGAATTCCGTTTGAAGCAACTTCATAGAATGTTTTAGAATGGAACCGCCGTTCATATTGCTATTTCCTCGATCTTTATCGCGCAACTAAATGGTGCTCACTTAAGTTTCACGGAGTACTTGGTTGTTTGGTATGTGCAAACTTTTTGGTTTAAATTTACGTCGAACATTGTAGGATTACGTCAACTATCGCAGCCGTGGGAGCCGCCGGTGTGCCTTCATCATCAATTTTCACGATGGTCGCTGTTCTAACCGCTATTGGTCAAGATGTTCGCGATATATCATTGATTCTGCCACTTGAATGGATTTTGTAAGTCCTTTATCGTTAAATTTTTTATGCTTGTTTTGTATTTATGAAAATATCTAACTTTTAGGGACCGGTGTCGTACTGTCAATAACACTTATGGAGATGCCATGGTTGCCTGCATTTTAAATCGATACTTAGGTTGGTGATTGATTATGGTATTGTGCATCAAGCCTTATTCTTTAGGAAAGAAAATGAGCCAACAGAAAGATAAGACAAAGACAAAAGTGGAGTAAGTGATTACTAGTTAGTACTGGTTAACGATCTTGCCCTTACCAGGATCAAATCACCACTCGCTCAATTTGCCGAGAGTAGATACACCGCAAGCTCGGTAGAAAGCAAGGTATCAAATCGGCGATTATGTGCTGAAAATATCTTTTTTTAGTACGACATAGACGATACGGCCAAGCAAATGGAAAATGAAGTCTAACTTTTATGTGCTTTATATGGATAATAAACTTATAGCCACTGTATAGCTACGGAACTGCAATAAAAAACTCCAATGTTTGGTAATTAGTCGTTGCAGGGATATAAAAGCTGGGTTTATAGAATTCTTTATTAAAACCGTCTTCTCTCAGATACACGCATGAAGATTCTTACCCGTTTCGTTAGTATAGAGCACTTTAGAGAAACACAAGCATAAATTTTGCACTGAATATGTTCACGATCGAATCAAGAGAGATGAACAAATTGAAAAAAAGTGGAAACAAAAAACGATACCACTCACAAGTTTTCAATTTTACAAGCATAATGTCACAGAAAAGGATATTAATTAATTACATATGTAGAAATTATTCAAAGCGGTAACAAAATACACAAACACGTAAATAGATATGAAGACCGATCACAGTCATTGTTGTTGCATAGGCTAGAACTGGATGAACATCATGACACGTCATAATTGGCTAGTTGGCAAATGAAAAACGGGGACTTTGACCAAATCCGATCGCCCAGGTGTTGAGGTGGAAACTCCCTCCAAATTAGCCGATTGGGCGACCTAAAAATAAACACCGTTTCCAATGCATCCACGTGATAAATTTTAAACAGCAGGGGTGAAGTGCTTTTTTAAAAAAATAAATTATCAAATATTACTTGTCGACTTGTATCTGAGTCTGAAATTCGGGAAGCCATGCTTCTGTTGGCGGAGCCGAGTAAACGATCTTGTTGGAGCATTGACTAAAATCTTTGGTAGGACTTAATCTTTTGATTTGGTAGGACTCAAAAATATCTACCTGTTTTCGAAAGAAGGACTCTGGTACTCGACTAACGACGTCACTGGCAAAAGACTCATTGGTCCTATTAAGTGGGCTTCTGATTCCCTAAAAAGAAAATTTGTAGCAAAAAAGGCTAAAAACAACCTACTCCTGAGCGTTGGAGATAAAATGAGGTTCCAGGTGAAGATTTTGTGCCGGATGAATCAAAAGATTTCTCCCACCACATAAATGACTCGTTGACCATCTGACGAGAGACCCTGTACAATACGAACAAAAACTAGTATATTTTAAGGGAGGAAACATTTTATGAGACCAATGAACATGTAAAAACAAACCTTCGATATGCGTAAACTGCAACTAAAACAGTGACGAAAGCCATACACACAAAGAAACTAAAGGCCGAATAGGAAACCGTCTCATAGATCTAAAAAATATTTTATTTTTCATAATAGACCTTTGCAATTTGTCAAAATTTGCGATTTCTACTAATCTTCAACAAAAATTCAGTACTGACTGCAAGATAAGACAAACCGCAAATATTGACTGCAAGGAAAGAGGGTTTGTTGTAGTGCTAATTGGCATATGAAACGTGAGGGAAATGTTAGTCATAAAAGTGCAAGTGGTTTAATTTGTGCATGTGGCAGTTTGTGACACACAAACAACCTCTTGCGAACCAGGCAACGCCGTATCGGTAGTAGGTGTTTCAAATGGAAACTCAGTGGTTGTCGTCGGGAAATACTCCGGCTATAGAAATGGTTTACTTTGTGGTTTAGAAATGGTTTACTGATTCAAGCGTAAAGAGAAAAAGTAATATACCACTTGTGTAAAAGGGGCGACGTTTCCAGTATGGCGATTTATGTCGAACGCGTCTTCACAATGTTGACCCTCAAAGCCGAGAGCACATCTAAAAGGAAATTTTTTTGAAACCATCTAAAGACGGAAAACTTACTTGCACATTTCAATATGTCCACCAAAAGTCGACTTTATTCGTATACATTCTCCACCGTTGTAACAGATCATTTCCTAAAATCAAACTTTTAAAATCAAAATTAAAATCAAACTTTAGAAGCGAAACTCACTTCACATCTTAACGCAATCGAATTCATGCCTTCCGCTGATGTAATTTCTTCAAGCTGCCTTCGGAAACGCATATTGGCAACTAAAAGTGAAAACCCAATGAAACGATAAAAAAGTAAACGACAATTACTACAAAAAAGATCAGAAAGCGGTAAATGGTGACTCGACAATGATGCACACCAGCGAAAAAAAACTCGGAAACGACAAGGCGCTGAGGGAAGCTTGAAGAGTATTTTTGTAATGGTTTCAACAAAATTTAGCTCATTTTCTCAACTTTCCAAGCAAAATGATGGTTTTAATTTAAAATTGTTGCTTGTTGAGAGAAAAATACAATATCTGAACAGTTCATAACCATTCACCTTGACGATAACACGGATTTTTATGTAAATCAAGTAAACGATGAGTGGGGGATTAAGCAAATGAAAATGGGCACTGTGAAAAGAGTGAAAGAATGGTGCGCGGGTGTCTCTTTGTATATCAGCAACAGTAAAAGGAGAGCAATTTAGGACCATAAACTTGCCACAAATGAAACGAATGGAGAGGCTGGGACAAAAAATGAAACATGTTTCAAATGAAACAACAGAAAATTTGTTTGCGGGGAGAATCTTGAAACTGCTTTATTTTAACGGGTTTTGGTGCACAATAGAAAACGACTACTGTAGGAAAAGTTGGCGATTTTTAGAGAGTTGTAAAATTTTTCTTTCCGATTTCATTTTGTCTTTTAGTACAAATTGCCGTTTTTTTGATTGTTTGAGGTTCTCAAACATAAAACATTGGATTTAAGGTCATCTCCTGTTTACCTAAACTATCGAAAAAGTGCGAGCCAATTATATGCAAACGAGCCGTTAACAAGACTAAGAAATCATGAATGAGACATTGCTAGAAATAAAGCAATGTCATTTATGCTAGACATTGCTAGCATAAATGCTTTTAAAGCATTTAAAAACATTTAGAGCTACAGTTATCGGCAGAGATATGTTAGATCAAAAAGTTTAGAGTTACAGTATTTCAGTGAATCAAAAGGAATTTTGAAATGAATTCCCGATGATGAAAACGTTGATGAAAGTCCATTGTTATCATATTTATACAGACGGTTGGTGAAGAAGCGTAAAAAGAGTAAGGTAAATGAAAATATAGAATGGACTTTTCTCAGCCTACAATCGAAAAAAAGAGCGGTGGCGCCGTCCCTCTTTCACTTACCGTTTTGCGCGAAAGCAAACAGATGCGTGTGTGAAAAGAAAAGAAGAGGTGAAGCTCAGGAAAAGAGGATCGAGATTCTCTATGAATCATCTTCATCAACAAAAAAAGATTTACGCGAAAAAAGGCCAAGATAATGTTTTTCAGCGTGACGCAACTCCTCAAAGTTTTATGTATTTCTTTTCCATAGATGGCAAGAGCGGGGGTGTTTTATTGTAGCGTTGAGACATCGTTTCTATAAATAACACAAAGTTGCTGTATGCTAAAATCTGCAAAGTTACAAGTGGGATTTTAAAGGATTTTAGGTACGAAAATCAATGTCGTATCGGAAATGATTGACCTTTTACGATGAGAAATTTGTACAAAAGTGAGTGCAGCTGCTTGGATGAAAGTCGCAATTTCTTTTCATTCAAAAGCATTGAAAAAACTCAAACTCTAGGGTGACTGTTTTATGAAAAAGTATTACGACCGTTTTCGAATTGAGAGGGAAATTTCTCAACCCTTTGGCAGACGTAATACAGCTTTAATCTGCGTATGCTTTAAAATAGCATATATTGCATAAAATAGCAATACAATCACTTTGTATACAAATACAAATCACTATCGCATACTTGACTTGGGAGCACTCGGTTTCTGTAAGAAGTGTACGATAGGTACATCTCTTAGGTACTGTAGTCACTTCTTGTATTACGGGTCTGTTTTGTGGTGAGATTACGATAGGATTCGTGCGTTCATAGTATTACGGTAAGTAATACCATAACTTGTGCAGTAATGCCTAACTTCAATCAACAAGTGAAACATTTCTATAAGAAAAGTGCGATCACTGACTGTATAAGATAATTTGCGTCAACAAATGAAACAATGGGTTAAAGCTAATACTGAAAAAGTCTATTTTTAAGGGATCAAAGCTAGTATGAGCCAAATACGAAAATGGGTGTATCACCGGCTCTTCCCCTCTCTGATCTCAATCTTTTCGTATTTTAACAAAAGACGTTGGTCACACTTCATTAAAGCCGTCGATGGTGAGACTAAAAGAGAGCTCTTTCAATCAAAACATTCATCCATTGATGAAAAGGATGTGTTTTTGATGGGAAAGAGAACCTAGATTTGAATGTAGTTGGTTACATTTTTATCGATAATAATAGCATCAGCATCTGCGAATTCTAAAAAGAAAATTGTTTTGGCCATCTTTCAAATTACTGGAACTATTTATAGCAGATAGTACTACATGCTACGATACTACACTACTGGACAATGAAATATCATATTTGAAAAAAGATCGTCACTTTCGCGTGTCTGTAACTCCCTTGTCTTCACCGTATTTCTAAATATTAATGTTACCATTGTGTAGCCCTTGAAAAGAGCTTTCAGAAAATGTATAACACTAATAGTTTAAACTTAAAGACAAGGAAGTTACAGACGTGCGAACGTGACGATCGTTTTTCAAATATGATATTTCATTGTCCAGTACTGTATGTGCTTTACACTACAGCATTTGTATATTAAAGTGGTACTATATTATTATATTATTAAAGTCGTACTTAAAGTGGTACGCGAGAACATGGTACTATATTGCTAATATATCGATCATTCTATATAAAACTAGTACTAGTACTTTAATCTTATCTAAATTTGTTCTAATCAAGATCATCTCTGCAAGATTACGATAGGATTACAGTATTAAAACTGTATGATATGCGTAGATGTAGTATACTGGTAGATTTCACTGTCTTCAAGAATCAAGATTTATGGTGAGCGGGCTCGAGATGTCCCTGATCAATTCAATTTTTTCAATTTTCACCCCAAAACCAATACTATTATGTTTGATGAGTCATTGATTACTTCTTTCAGTGTCAAAGTCCATCCCGCCTTCTTCTCGACGTTTTCCTTTTTTCTTGAATTCGATAGACATCAAAGTGGAAACATATGGATGGAAAGAAGAGGAAAATTTGGTAAAAAGGTTCATTCCTTACACTCATTCATTTTCCAAACATTTCGATTGTTATTTCATTATAAAATCGGTTTCAATATTAGCTTTACTCTTCACAATTAGCTTCTTTATTTGACTTAAACCTCTGGCATGATTTCCATTTTTATTACAGCTTTATTCTTCCAGTCTTTCCAGTCTTTGTGTTTCTCAGTTTTCTAAAATTTGTTTTTTTGAAAACTACCGCAATCTATCTACCATTAGTAAGTGAACTAATGGTAGATAGATTAGTTCTATCATCTGAACTTGCACAGAATCAGATAGACACAAGTTTACAGTAGCTTTCAAAAGTTGTTTCATTTTCAAAAACATTAGATCAAGCTGTTAGTCGTTTCTTGAGGCAAAGGTTAACTCCAGAATTCTTCTAATATTTTTGATCTCTAGATTTTGTATAATTTCACTGTTTCGTAACCCGTGATGACTATTTTTCCGCCAAAAGTTTTTCGTTTCTTGAGGCAAAAGGTTAACTTCACAAAAACCGTGTGGGTTTACGATAGGAGAAGGGGAAAAGGTTGGATGGATTCTCCCTTCAAAAGGAGGACCCTTCTCTTCAGTGATCGTCCCTGAAATACCCCTTTTTACTCTTCCTGTTAGTGGTTTTGAAAGCAAAGGAGAAGGAGGATCCCTTTGATCGGCTGTCTTCTCGGCCGACGATTTTATTGCCCATAAATGTAAATGCGGAGAAGAGAAGGGAGGAGAAAAAAGAGAGAAAGAGATGAGGAAAAGATTTAAGGGAAAAGAAAGGAAAAGGTTAAATACAGGAGGAGATCGAGGTGAAGAAAGGGAGGAAATGGGTATCACGGGAAGGTTGAGGTTCCCCTTCTCTTCCTCTTTCTTTCTGATCGATCAATCCATGTTTTCACTCCTCGGAATCTCTAACATCGTTTGCTTTTCTCGAATTTCAAATCAACTGAAGCAACAAGGCGTTTTGCGAATCTTATTCCATCTGTTACACCTAGAATTGATCTGATACCCATTTTTTGAAGTTCTTGGAAGTTTTCGAACTGTCCATTGTGCCCATTTTTAGTTTTACCAATATTTATCAATTAGATACGTCAATGAAATAGATCTTTTCCTTTTTTCTGCTATTTTCTTGAAACTTTTTCAACTATTTTAACTCTGACGCTTCAATGCTGTGTTTTGAGATGTAAAACTTGTCTGTTTGTGGATTCTCCATCAGATTAGTGCCATATAAAAGTCACAAATATCTTGAATATTTCTATTGTAATCCATTTCTATTCTGCACTACTTTTAATCAATAAGTTGTCTAGTCCAGTCCAGTTCTGCAAGTCTAGTTCATTTCCTTTTGTCTTTTCTCATTTTTAAAATTTCATAATAGTTCAAATCTATAGTTTTCTATACAGTAAATGCTCTAATTTACTCTTAAAACTACAAACTGAATAAAGTCTCTCTTTAAAACATTGCCATTTTATTTAAAGTAATGCTTTCCACTATGTAAAACCGTCAAACTAGCGAGTGAAGTTGAGCAAGTTTGATTGTGAGTGAATACCTTTGATCTATTCAGTCAAGAATGCTTATTGATGCTTACTTTATCTCCAGTTAATCGCTTTTCATCAAACCTCCACCAATTTCTTAGCCGGAAGTCCATTGAATCTTTCCCTTTCTCTCACCGAAATGTGATTTCCCCCATCAATTCATCCATAATTTACGATTCGTTCCCCTCATTGACCATTTTGGGAAAGATTCTCTTTTCGCTCAAAATTTATCTCAATCTTTTTTTTTTGCATTTCATCATGCGTTCATCTTGTTGATCTGTTTGTAATCCGCAAATTTTTACAACGAATCTTTACAACGTTTCTTGGTTGAGCTGTAAAAATATGTGTTCTTCATGGGAACAAGGATATTTGTGTTTTATTCTTTGGGAATTTTTGACAAACTCGATCAAACTGAACAATTTGAGTCTGGTTTTGAACTTTTCAAGATCAACAGCCCAACTCGACCAATTCAAAGCTCTTTTATTTTTGAAACTCATCAACTTTTACAAGAATTCATTGCCATTTTACAGTAATATCTTTAATATTCAATTTTCTTATTCCAGAAAAGTTTGCATTGATTGGTCGGGCCCTTTTCCCCGCTTAATCGCATCGATTTCGTGTGTGGGCGGAAATGTGGTGGCTGGCGGTGATCGGCTTCATCTCCGCCCATCCATCGTCCCCATCATTACCGAAATTGCCACATAATTGGTTGTAAGTTTTGAAAAAGCTTTCATAAAACTAATTATATGCAAAATCGTGTTCAATTTTAGATCACTAGCGGCTCTGACCCCGACCGAAGCTCCCCCCTCCCGGGAACTCGATTGGTCGACCCATTCATCGAAACTTTGCTCTCGTCTCATTGGTTTGAATCCAGTGCAGAAAGATGTTTGTGCAGAGGTGCCTTCCCAAATTTTAAAACCTAAAATTCGATTGATCTATTGATCATTAATGAAAACGATAAAATTTTAGAATCCATTGGTAATTCAATATGTGGCTCGGGGGATTCGTGAGGCTCTCTACCATTGTCAAGATCAATTCAAAAATGAGAGGTGAGGGAAATGAAATTTTCTTAGAGAATTTCCAACATGATTGTCTAGATGGAATTGCTCTGATCGTCATGAGGTCACCGATACATCATATGGGACATTCAAGGATATTTTGGGGAAAACACTCAGATCGGGTGAGATTTCGGATGGTTTTGTATCATTTAAGGATCACAAATTGTAAATGTAACACTGGAAAAACGGAAGAATGAACGTTAGACTCATAGACTGACATTTCAGCCACCCGTGAAGGAGCCTTTCTCACAGCGATCTCCACTGCCGGCCTCGTTTATGAGGTGACGAAGGGGTGCAGCACTGGAAACCTATCTGAATGCGGATGTGACACAAAACCGGACACTCAACGATACACTGACACCATTGTGAGTTTTCTTTATTTTATCTATTATCTATAGTCTTGCACTTTACATTTCATTAGCTAAATGGAAAATTAAAAAAAAAATCTATGAAATACCAAACAATTTCTTTTATTATAATTCATTATAATTTTATTATAATTCATTATCATTTCATCAATAATGTTTATCGTTTACTTCTTTTTTTATTTTAAAACTATTTTTAGTCTTTTAAATTAATCTACAAGAACGAAAATATTGAAAAATGAGCAAAATAAAGAAAACCGCTAAACAGATTATTTTGAAATTTTGATTGTAGATCTAACTTTTTATGCGCTATCTTTTTTATTTTCATTTTTTTGTCATCAAAATAGGTTTCATTGAAAGAAACGGTCTAAACTGCATCATCGAACCTTGTCGTTTTTGAACAATCGGCTTCTTTCTGATGAAAAAACCTTCAAAACAAAGCTTTTCAGAAGCCTTCAAAAATCATTTGCAAGAGAAATGATTGGGCTATTTAAAAAAAACTGTATTTTATTTGGTAGATATATTCAATTAGAAATTTAAAAATTGGGTGAAAGACTTAGTATTTAATCTAATAGTCAACAATTCATTGAAGGAAATGCAACAAGAACCCCGGAATCCGACTCACCACCGTCTCGGGCAACGATCAATCGAGCATTTTTCATGGGGCGGATGCTCGGACAATGTTCCCTATGGGAAGAAATTTGCGCGAAGGTTTGAAATAAGTCAATACATGTAGTCATAAAGAAATCCTCTAGGTTTTTGGATGATTGGGAGACGAGGGAATTCGAGAAAGATGGAGACGCGAAACATCTCGTTCATAAGCATAATTTCTTTGTTGGTCGAGAGGTGAGCAGAGGACAAAAATTCACAGTTCCTTATTGTTAGTCGCAAATTTTTACCCCTATTTCTTTTCATTTACAAACAGGAATATGCCCAAACGGGTTTTAGGGCCTGTAACCCCAGTCAGGTCAAGATAGAACCCGACAAGAGTCCAACCTGGTTCAGGTCTGGGTTCTGGGCTAGACCGACAGTAAAGTTAAATCTGGCTAGGGCAGGCAAAACAAGATCATAATTTGATTTGTAGCCTGGGCGGTCTGGTAAAATTGCTTTTGAATTCTGTTAACTAAGAAACCGACTAAGAAACAGACTGACTGACTTAGCCAGTCGGTCATAGACCCCCATTTGTTTGATGTGAAAAACTTGCATAAAGCATAGAATTTTTGGAGGAAAGTTGTTTGTAAAAGAAGTCTAAGATCAATGTTTTCAGCAAATCGCTCAAAACATTCGTCGAACATGTCGCTGCCACGGAGTGTCGGGGAGTTGCGAGTTCAAAACGTGCTGGTTGACGATGCCGAAATTCAGCGAAGTGGCGGAGATGCTGAAGAAGAGATACGACAACTTTGCCGTCCAGGTGGAGCCCACACCAATCTCATCCAATCCCAACACCATCACCACAACCATTCCTTCAATCACTTCCACTCCCAGTTCTTCACTTGTCACATCCACCCTGGCAGCACTGGATACACAGCAAGAAGCCGTATTGTTTCGCGTGTTCTTATTTTTTTGAGAAACAGGCTTAGAAGAGTTTTTGGCTTAACTAAGCTGTACTGTATAAGCGCTGTAAGAATAGTACAGTACTGACAATTTTGAAGTGACTCTTGAGTACTGTACATCTACAGCATTGCACTCAACTTCTAGAGTATTGCATTGTATCGTACTTCAGTACGTACTACAGTTTACAGAACAGTTTCAACTTTAAATTGTAAGCTGTTTTAAGCAGTTCTTTGAATTCTTTGCTTTGCATGAGCACCTTGTTTCCAAAGTCTGAAAAATAGGAATTCAAAAATTTCAGGTAGCCAAGAAAGTTCGGAAGAGGCTTCGAAGGAAGGAAAGAGGACAGAGACAAGTCAGAGATTTTCTTGCTTCTTTAAACATTTCAATCAAAGTTTAATTAAATTCCAATCAAAGATTCAAACTCTTAATTCAGCAATTGTTCAAAGAACAATTTTCAGCTTGAGATTCGAGGCAACGAGTTGACATATTTACTTCGTTCTCCATCCTATTGCGAAAGAAATGATACGCTTGGTGGGGTTTTTGGATAAAATGAAATCAACTAAACTGTGCAGAATAGAAAATAGACTACGGTACAAATATTCAAGATATCTTTGATTTATATGGCACTAATTTGTTTAATAATCTAAAATCAACTCTGAAAACCTTGCTTTATATAATATCAGCCAGAAAAAGCCGCCTAACGGCGGGTTTTCTGGCTCCGTGTAGACGGATTTTATTTTCTTTACCCCTAATGGAATCGAACCCGTGACCTTTCTTACTCAAAAAGTGTAAAAACAAAGAAAGCAAAAAAAGATTCCATCGGGGCCGGGATCGAACCCGAGACTAACCGAGCCCAACGTTGCTCAACTTGGCAGATCGGACGCCGGGAAGCACTACCACTCGGTCACGCGGTAGCATGTATTCTTTAATTTCGCTTTTTAGGAAAAACGGGCAAATTATGTGTCAAATATTATTAGATTTTTGGAAACTACGCAAAAAGTTAGGTTTATAATGTCAAACTTTCAGATCGATTGGTTCAGCCGTTTTTTCTAAAACAGCGGGACAGACAGACACACACAGACACACACATATATACAGTACTGGACAATGAAATATCATATTTGAAAAACGACCGTCACCTTCGCGCGCTCTGAAATGCGTCAAAAAGTACGGTATTTCTAAATATTAATGTTACCATTGTGTAGCCCTTGAAAAGAGCTTTCAGAAAATGTATAACACTAATAGTTTAAACTTAAAGACAAGGAAGTTACAGACGTGCGAACGTGACGATCGTTTTTCAAATATGATATTTCATTGTCCAGTACTGTACTCTCGCTTATAATAAATAGGATTACAAATTTTGTGCAGGCATTTTGGGGACAAGTGGCCGAGAATGCGTCCACAGATCGCACAACTCAGATGATTGTGATTTGTTGTGCTGTGGAAGAGGGTGAGGCAAACTTTTGTTAGATGAATGATTTATTGATGAATGAAATTTATTTCCTTAATTTCAGTTACAACACTCGAATGGAGAGAAGAACGACGCAGTGTCAATGCAAATTCGTTTGGTGTTGTCAGGTGAGGCTTTAAAGGGAAGCATTACTATCACTGCTACAGTAACCCAAATAGTCTCTTGTAGGGATTGCTGTAACATCTAAATTGGTAGAAAATGTGTCACATCTAGCAAGAAGGACCCATGAAGATCTAGGGCAAAGCCGGAACATGGTTTAGAGTGTTTAAATATTAAACCCGAGCCATTGTAAACCTAGCTATTGTAAGCCTTGCCATCGTAAGCCTTGCTAACGTAAGCCTAGCTACTGTAAGTCTAGCTACTGTAATTCTAGCTACTACAAGCCTAGCTACTGTAAGTCTAGCTACTGTAATTCTAGCTACTACAAGCCTAGCTACTCTAGGCCTAGCTACTCTATCCCTTAAAAGTGTACGGTAGCTGGCCCAACGTTTCAAAGCGTCTGAACCCTTCGAACACAACTTTGAAATAGTCTATTACCGTAGCTTTATTTTATGAATTTGCCCACAATTTCTCTTAGATTTCTCTTTCCTCAATACAATAAAATGCAAACTTTCAACGATTTTCAGGTGAAATGCAAAGAGTGTATTCATGATGTGACCGTGCACACGTGTAAATGATTCGCTTTTTGTGTTCTTCCCTCCTAATAAATCTCCCGTCAATCTCCATTCTTTCTCCAGTTTTTCTTCATTTTCTTGTTTCGAAATCCTTTTGAATCTCAAAAATTTCCCACACAATCGATTGAAAGCTTTAGTTTCCAATGACCTCATCCCAAAAAGCATAATATTTTTTTAAATATTTGTATCTTATTTTGCATGTGTTACCGTAGTATTGCTGTGTGTTTTTTTTAGTATTTTTAAAAACTCCAAAAAATGAAATAAAGTTTACAGTTTATTCAATAAAATACTACCCGACAAAAAGACTAACAGGTAAAGAAATGATGGAATGCAAGAATGAGATCAAAATCTTTAATGTTTCAACAATTGTATAGTAGAAATAATTGGATTACCCGTTGGAAACCCCTTTTGATAGGACCAGAAACGAGATTTGTGGACTAGACTTGCTTATCGATAAACTTAATGAAATGAATCATGTAAATGGTGTCAATTTCTACCGTAATCATTCATTAAACTACGGTAACTCGTATCAAATAGAGATCACTGAACAGTCTAAATCTTGTCATTGCTACCGTAGTCATTTATTGGCTCGTCGATAAGCGAATCTAGTGAAGATTGAAAAAAAATTGCAGATAGATTGTAAAGTAAAAAGCTGACAATGAGATATGGCTTTAAAATTATTGTAAAGCCACCAATGAACAGCCACAAATGAACCCAATCTTTCTACAGTATGCTTAGAGAAAACAGAATCATTGTCATGAATTCTTTTAACGTAAAAGCTATCCAGTATTGCTCCAGATACTGTATGGTACTGAGATTTTACAGTATTCTCAAGATATTTAAAGTAAAATCTCAACAAAATTAACACGTTTTCGCCGTCCGAACCCAAACGGTTCGATAGGGAAGAAATTGAGAGTTCGAGCGGTTGATTGGACGAGCCAAAAGGTCGAATCTGAAACACGAGTTTTTAGACAATTAGGATTATGATTTGAAATCGACTTTTAAAAGTATACATTTCAAAATGAATAATGTGAAAAATACACAGCCTTTACTGCTTCAAAAACGTTAAAGAGAAAACCCATGTTTATGGGAAAAAAAGCAAATTTTCTAGCCACCCGGATCAAACCCATGACCTCTACAATCTCTACAATACAAGACTCCTAACCACTCGCCCATCGTGACACCAGTATATCGAACCTGTAAGTGGTATTTGGAATCAGTCGATCCACCCGGGTCTCAATCAATCCCGTGTGTTGCTCTTCGGCACTCGAGTCGTCCGGGATTCTCACTTCTCTGCCCTTTCGTGGGCCACGTGGCGAATAGCAGCCAACCAGCGATGAACTCAAACCACCAGCGCACAAGTCATCAGCCTACAATTGTTGAGTTCATTGAATATTTTGATTATTTCACACCTTGCTGACAAGGTGCTCAAGGAAACGAGCGGATTCAAGCCGTTTGTAGAGACAGTACTCAATAGCGTCATCCGGTGCTCTCACCCATTGCAGAGTTGTCGACTGACAGGTGCGACGAGAGACACGCACTCTGAAACGGGAAAATGAGTTGGCTATTAGAAATTTCGATATTTAATTTATGTTTTTAAACCCACGATGTGTCATCGGGCAGCAACGGATACGGCGATTGCGTTGGTCGACTTGACGCCCACAATCTCACCGTTTTCCCTCTGCGCTCCTCGTTGATCACCTCGAAACGAAGCCTGCCACCGTTTGGATTCAAAACCAAGAATCTGAAATTGTTTCATTATCAATTTCCAATTGCTCAGCGAACCTTCGGAATCCCGAGAACACTTCACTTTTCTTTAACAAGCGCCCATTTCGATAGATATTCACCCGGATGAATCCGCTGCACGAGTGCACGACGAGCAATACCTGGAAGATGGCTTTGTTTGGCTTTGGCTTTGGCTTTGGCCTTGCTCAGGCTTAGGCTAAGCCTTAGCCCATCAGGTTTACCCATCAAAATAGCTTGAAGCACTTGGATGGATTAGCTTTCACAATTCTCCCCCATTTTTTTGGCCCACTAGCTCTTCATGATATCATCTTGTTATTCAATTTGTTTTCCCCAATTCAATTCCAAGCGCTAATCCCGTGGTATCACCTCCACCGGCACACCAAGAGAAAGTTGTTGTGTGAACATTGAGGGGTTGCAAGGATATTGAAAGCTAGAGAAAGGATCGCTTGTTTCTTCGGGCATTCCTTTCTGTGTCAGGTGGCGCATCTCTTGCCCAGCCTACAGACTCCCCTTCAAAGAGCCAAGAGAAATCCTCCAAGCGCCGAGGAATTTCTTGACGTCACCCCCGGGGTCAGTTGTCGGCCCGGAAGAGCACGAAAATAACCTGGTGCACAGGTATTTTTACCTATCCCTCCTTGGCCCTCACCTGCCTCCTCAATCAGGAAGAATTCCCCAATCAGCCGCTCATCAAATTTGTTTCCCCCAAACGATAAAAACATGACCGATTCGGGGGTAAAAATAGATTGATGACGCTGGAGGAGGTTAAGGCAATTTTATAGATTTTTAGATAGTTGTTCTCAATCTTCGAATAGTCGTCAACATTTGTTAATGGTGGAAATGACCTGGCTACGTTTAGGTTTCAAGTTTAGTACGAAATAGATCATTTTTGATTATTTGAAATATCAAAGACTCACTCGTTTTGCCGTTCTTGCATCATCGAGACTCATGTCGTAGCCAAGAAGAGAGCCTTTTCCAGCCGGCACATCGCCTTGCACGAATTCTCCATCTTGCAAAACCACAGCCTAGAAAGCGATAATAATACTGGAGCTAGTCATTATTCTCACTACAGTATACCCAAATAAATCTCAAGCCATCAAAAGATATCCAGTTCTTTACAGTATTTGTATTTTTACTGTGCAGTAATCAAATCCCTTGTGTCGCTACAGTATACCAAAATAGTTGACCATAAAAAGAGACACAGATTACTGTAGCACTCTCGTATCTTTACAATACAGTAATCCTTCCTTTACTTGCCTCAGATGGCTTTTGTGTGACCGCGAGATTCTTCTCATTTGTGCTTGATGGAATAGACAATTGAAGGGTTGAATAAGAAGAAGCGGCTCCAGTTGTTGAGTCTCGCACGAAAACGCTCACAAAATATTGTTGACCAAGTCTGGAATTCGTATGTGACCTATAGCTAGGAGATTTTATTGGTATCATCTCAAATCTCACCTCAACTTGTCGATTCGCATCTGATTCCTATCACTCTCCACACAGTGAATACTCTAAATATTGATTAGAGCTGAAAAATGATCCGCTTTTACCTCCAATCCCTCGTGCAAGTGATCACAAACAGCGTACTCGTTTTCCGTTTTCGAAACCACCGCACAGAAGCGATACTTTCCGATGGGGGCTTTTCTAGAGCAATCCGGATAAACTTGTTTATTGTCTACATAGTTTAAATATTTCAGACTTGCTTATAGACTTATAGACTTGCTTATTTATTAATCAGTAATTCTAATTTAATCGATTCACCTAGCCCTTTTTCAGCCAACCTGATCTTGCTCGAAGTTTTCCATGAAATAAGCGCACTTGCATCTTGCTCTTGTGGAGCCACGGCGTGTCCCAGCCGTGTATCTTCTGGCAGTGGAGGGTACTGTAACTGGGTTATTGAAAAGGTTACTGTAATTCAGTTGAATTGCCTAAAAGGTACCGGTACTATCATTGTAACAGTGGTGCATTGTTGGGAAGAGTATTGCGGTACTACACTCAGCTTGGATTATTGAAAAGAGTACTGTATTTGTCTAGGCTAGGGAGTACTGTAATAATGGCGCAAATGGAGTACTGTAGCTTAGTTGCATTATCAAATAACGCAATCCCGTCAAGTTTACCTGTTCATCGAGCGCTTTTTGAGTGGTCGAGATGAAAACGCGGGCAGATGCGCTTGTCGGAGCACTCAAAACAATCAGAAGACGATCTAAAAAGGAACAATATTGGAAAACATAGCATACAAATACCAGCTAAAACTCGATGCGTGTAGAAGTTGATTCTTGACGCTTTTTGCTGGCCATAGATGAGTGAGAGAGCGGGACTCGTCGTGATGTCACCAAATGGGATCACATCTGAAATCAATACCTGAGTACTTAAGAAATTGAATACACAATTACTTATCACTTAATACATTCAGTTCAAACTGTATTTAAAACCCTACTTGTTCTCATGTTGTAGATTTGGAAGTGAACGGGAGCTCCGCATGGGCTCACGACGACGAACAGAGCTGACATCGGATCTCGGACTCGATAGTAGAGTCTAAAATTCGATATAGAAAGATTATATAAAGTTTATGTGAGATTTAGATATCTAGAATGTTTTTCAATGTTATCCAGAAATTTTTTTCAAATACACTACTTGATTTGTCCGGCTGCAGGGATATCGACCTGAAGTTCTTCATGTTCTCGAATGCGTTGAGCTGTTTGAGTGAACGATGAGATGAGAGAAAGTAAAGCAAAGAATATGAGAGACTGTAGAAGCATTTTTCTTCTCTAAAAACTTGACATAGGCTATAAAACTAAAGTTTTGAAAAAAAAAGCAAACAATAAGTAAATTATCATCGAGAATCATTTGGGTACAGGCTAAGCAATCAGCCAGTACTAGATGAATTCAACTTTTAAAAATGCTAATTTGCATTCTATTCTAATTCTAACGTATTCTAATAACCCTAAACTGGCTTGAGTATACTGTAGCGAGTGCAAGGAAACGAATTTTGGATAGAAGCTTAAAAATAGACGCTTTATTAAAATAGTTACAGTATTTTTATATTGTACAGTAATCCTTAAGTTCTTTAAAGCTTAATATCTTTTTAAAAACTTATTTCAATATATAAGTTATCTTAGATTTCTTAGAGTAGACAAATTTTCCTTTACAAATGAAAAAAACTAGCCAGATTACAGTCTACTTTGAGGAATATAGACTTTTTAGAAAAACAACTTCTATTCAAAAACTTTAGCTATCAACATTTAGATTATATTTACTATTTAGACAATAAATCAATCCTGTTTTGAACTTTAAAAAAAGATTTTAATACAAAAACTGAACCCATTGGGTGATCGTTGTTACCCCAATGGAGTGCACTTCTTCAACTTGTGGCCTGAGCGAAAGAAACGGAAAAAAGACAAAGAAAAAGAAAGATTAGATAGAGAAACAGAGCGTAAGCCATCACTTTTCACATTTTTTTTCGTTCTTTTCTCTTTTTTGGTTCTGCTCGACGAAGGATTTCTTTCAAAGGTTCTTTCTTTTTCTGGATCAATGCCGTAGAGCGTCGAAAAGAGGTCGAATCCCGGCTTGTTCCCTCCATTTTTTCGATGATTCCCCTGGAAATCCCTAGAGAAATTCGAATGATCGTTGACTGTCACATTGAAGATAAATGGGAAATATGCAACAATGGGAAATATTGAGGAAGTGGAAAGAGTTGATCAATCTATATCAACACAATGAATGGTTATCAAATGGTTTAAAGTTCAGAAAACTGATTGTAGTTCAGTTTAGTTAGTTTGGTTTTATATTTCTATTTACTTGATAAAAGTTGAAAAAGAATTCAAAATAGGATCATGAATCGTGTTGTTCGAAGAATAAACACTGGTAACAATGTCCTAAACGCTAATAGGATATAAAAATCACTGAATAACTAAAAGGTAATGCTTAAATAGTGCAAAATAGCAAAGGGTTATGGTAGAAAGCCATTAGTAGATTTAAAAGTGGTCAATGTGTTTTAGTGCAAAACTAGTGCTGATTACAATCCAAAGCAAATACAATAGAAGGAACTTTATTAAAGGAAACTTATTAGTTAAAGAATTCAATCTAATGCAAAATAGAAAACAATCAGTGCTTTCTATTCGACTCTTAGTTATCCAAAAGCAAGTAGCGCAAAAGTTTATCAAAAGATAAAAAAGCCTATGTTGCTGCTTTGTTATAAGTAAGAGTTCCCTTCCGATTTGCTAAAATGAAAAGTGATCAGCTTAACATTTTAAGTTTAAATACTGTTTTGTTGGGGAATGTTGTTAGGGAAGAAGTCTCGAGGAAGAATGGAAAGGAATGGAATGCGATGAAGTCACTCCTCATCAAAAGCGGAGGGGAGGGGGAGATCTCCCTGGGGGAGGGACATCCCCTTCCAAAGCTAAAGCAAAACCCTTTCACCTAAAGCGAGGACCAAGAGGCACGCTTGGAATGTCTCTTGGAAACAACAGCTGACCATCCAATACCTTTTGTTGAAAAGGAATTGGAAAACGGATAGGAAATGAGTAATTGAACGTTGCTTTTTTGTGGGTCACTCTTTGAAATGCTCGAGTTCAAGACACATCGAAAAACACATGCATTTACATTCCAGAGATGCCATGAGAAACTCTTTGAAATGTTGATCAAAGTCTGTTAACATCACTTGAGATAATGAAACCCTTTTGAGTTAATGGAAGATTCCTAAGTAGACTGTGCTACCGTAACCTCGTCTATAGTTTTTTTTCCAAATTGCCAAGCTAACGTAAAGCCTGGGTAGATTATGAAAGATCGTAGATAATTGGAGAAAACGGTAGTTGAGAGCTGACGCTTTTACCGTAGTCCAAATTCCTTTTAAGTTTAACTCAGTAAATCTTTTGATCGCAAGGTACACAGCCTTTCATTTGTATGGAAAAAGGGAAACAAGATTTCGACGCTGAATCTTTAAGATTCTCCACTCTCCCCAAAAGTGGGTCCACCTCGGAATCCAATTTGCATTCATAAGTCTCTCGCATCTTCACATTCTTGAAAGAATCTCAAAAATCTTTGAAAAATCAGTAAATAACCATAGAGTGTTCAAGTGTTTACTTGACAATGTCTTGAAAGGGTTACAAAAATGAGGTAAACTTTTGAAATTTATCTCTTTAAAGCTGCAGAAACTGACCTAGCAATATCAGACTTGAATGTGTGTAAAAGTTTGGACGGCAAGTTTGAACGCGATTTGCACGATTTGCACGCGATTTGCACGATTTGCAGTGAAATGAAAGAGAAGGTCGTATTTGATATTCAGCTAAATGATAGTGGTACTTGTTGATCTTCATTTATATTTAAAGATCGAAATTAGCATTCATATAGACTGGAATGATTGCCAAAATAAAGTCTTTCCGAATAGATATGGGCACTACAAACACTTCTAACTTGCTTCAAATCTGCCGGATTGACATGATCTATAACTCAAAAAATAGAGAATCTCAAGAGCTTTGGAATGGACAAAAACACGCTGAAAAATATCAATGCTAAAAAAAGTTACAGTGGTTTGTAAGCATTTTACGCATCATTTTTTTACATTTTTTCGATTTTCTTGGCGATGAGTGAATGAAACTCAATTCGGTTTATTTCCTTAGTTGTGTCTATGGAATATGTATGTCATGGGAAAGTTTCAGATTTCAGTTGACCAATTCTATCCAATTAATTTTTGATTAAATAAAAATTTCAAAAGCGATTTCATTACAATTGTCTTGTCAACGCTCTAGGGCGATTGAAAACGAGATGAATACAGCCTTTTCTCGCTTCAAAAAAAAGACAAAAGAAAAAGAAAAAGTGCATAAACTTCATCGACCCTTGAGAGCACTTTGTTTTTCTGATTTTTTTCTAAAACATTGATAATGTAAGTTGTGTGACACCCCCGAAGAGTGAATAAACTCTAACTTCGAGTTTTTATATGACCATGAATGCTTTTTAAAAAATTTTGTAAAGTGATGTGGCGGAAAATGTGGCGTTTTACTTTGTGATTTTAGAAACACTTTATTAGCAAGCAAGTTGAAAAAAACGAATGTATTGAGCATGAAATTGAAAGAAAATATTCGTTGCCTTACCTTGAAATCTTTCGGAACATTCAATTGTTTGACATTTTTGTTGTAACCAAGTCCGCTTCCTGGTGAACGTTTTAAACGACAATTGCTGAAGATAACTTGTGTATTTTCCCTTAAAATTTCCACAAGCGATCCCTTCCCAGAAGTTCCCGGTTGATCATCGCCAAACGACGCGGCCACATCGTCGCCGCGGGTAAAAGACATAGCTAATTTGGTAATTTTATAGCTGAATTTAATCCAAATGATCACAAAAATAAAAACTTAACACTGTAAATACTCTAAAAGTTCAAGCCTTTAAAGTTTTTAAAGGTTATTTGATTCTTCTACTCCCCTCTCTTTGTGCAAATGGCTAAACCTGTTTTTTGTATCGGCAAAGCGATTCCGTACACTTTGCTCACCTAGACTTTGTCATTTTTTGGGTTATTTTTTATGAATTCCTCTCTTTCCTCTTTCATTTCCACTACTCACAACTGTATCGTGTGTTCCTTTCAAAAGAATAATTGCTTAAACAAATAAATGTCAAACAGGGCGTTCTAAAGTGCGCTAACTTTTGTCAACTGAATATTCTGCGTTTTGATCACAAATCACAAAGACCGACGATTTTCTGTCTGCTTTTTGTGTTTTTAGGGTAAAAAAGGCGATGAATCCTTTTTTTTAAAGTTTTACGTAGAGAAATTCACGATAGCGATTTATTAAAGTGATTTTAACCAAAAACACCAAACTTTTTCCTTTTACGGTCTGTTTTTTAACGTTTTTACTAACTTTTTATTTCTTCAGGTAACAAAGCAATCCGAAGCCGAGCGAGACGTTGCTGCATGCTCATCATCGTTGTGACGTCGCTTATCATCACGGACCAACGTGAAGTTTTGAGGTATATTTGTCAACTTTGTGGATGTGTGACTTATTACTTAGCCATTTTTCGTTTTGCAGGTATCAGTCACAATTAGAAATCGAGCGAGGCGTTGCTGCGTGTGTCAAAAGGAAAAACGTGGAGGTTAAGGTATATTTTATCAGCTTTATGATTTGTTGACATTGTTTTACCAGCTTTCTGGTTTGTTAGTAATTAATTCATTTGTCTAGGTAGAATGACAAGCCAAAAAGAACGGCCACTGATTTACGACACAGATGGATTCGAATATCGAAAGGACAAAGCACTTAAATGTTTTTGGTGTGCCAAAAAATGGCAAGTTTTGGCATGGACCCCCCAATTTTGGTATCCTTGACTAACCCTTGTGACTTTTTTTGTTAAATTATACCAAAATTGGGTTGATCCAATGAAAACGGGCCGTCTGATTAGGGGTATTTTACCCCTAATCAGTAGGCGCCTTTTAAAAACGAACTAGCCATAACGCACTCTAATCTTGATGACAGTTTATTTCTGCAGGTTGTAGTCATCCAGCTTTTGGTCGGCTTTATCTTTAGATATCTTTTGGCACCCATCCCTTTTGCTAATAATTGTAGCCAACCTATTTTCGAAACAGATAGGTCTAAAGTCGTCTAATCGCAACTTTGGTCCGTAACAATTGTAAGAATCTCATTAAAAGGCCACCCCTTTTTTCCATTCCCTCTCCCCTACACTGCCATCCAAATCACATTCAAACTATCTTTGCTGTTTACATTCCTTTTGCATCCCTTTTTGATTTTCAAATTTAAATTCCCCGTTTTAATTAATTTTCAGAAGCCTAAGAGATTTTCGAAAAGCGAAAAACTAAAGAATAAAATAAAGTTAATGGAAATGATTTTAAAAGAAAATCCACCTCATTAGCAAATGTATTCCACGAGATTTATCATGTTTGAAGACTGATTTTTGTAACCTTCAAAAATCTTGAAACGCACTTTTTTCCTTTGCTTTTATTGCTTGTGTTGCCATTGTTGCTTATGTTTTGTGCTTTTATTGCTTGTGCTAGCGTTTCAATCCGGGCCTTAGTTGATTTTTCTTAAGCTTGACAATTTTTCGAAAGAAATCTAGGAGCTTTACTTGCCTTATAAACCCCACGCACAATTAGACTCTACGTTTTTTTTTGTAATCGGATTAGTTTTCGAAATTGTGTCTTTGAATTTTGACAAACTAAAAGTTTGAACTGATGTTTTTTTTGCTTCGTTCAAAAATTTGCATTGACCAATTTGAGCTTATGATCTTCAGGCAGCCATGGATGGCTCGAACATCGAAGATTTTGATCTTCCCGTTTTCTTGCAACAAGCCGATGAGCACTCACACTCCCATACCCATCATCCGACCATCAGAAGCACAACCTCCGTTACACAACTCCTTGATCTAGGTGGGTAAAAGAATTTAGTGTGCTAAAATTAGTGAATGTTTACTGTAAGATTCGAAAACTAAACAAGTATATAAAAGATAAACATTGATAGTTATTTGTTTGGTATATTCAATAATCCAAAGATTTTAGGGAAAAGTGACGTGCCAATTCTGCACGAAATTCTCGACTCGTGGGAAACAAATCACCGAACGGCCGGCTTTGATCCAACACCATTGGTGGAAAAGTGAGTGGATTTAGAAAGGCTTAACGGAAGAAGAAAAATGGATAACTGTTTGAAGTTCAATTTAATTGATATTGACTGGTAACTGGTCTAATTTCTATGCGCAACTTGCAACTCATCAGATCAACTTTGTTTAGAGTGGCTGAGCTGCTCGAGAAAGCGATGAACTATTTCCTTGAACAAGACCCGGATCCATTGGATGAGCGACATCCAAGCAAAACTCATCCCCAACATCCATACGGAATTCTTCTAAAGCATTTGTATCGACACGATGATTTCATGCATACGGTAAGCATGTTTTAGAATATTTTACTACGATACAAGCAATATTAGGCCAATTTTTGTTACAGTTGATTAATAAAATCAATTTTCCAGTTAGTCGTCTCATATATCTTTGGAAGAGACAATCTCCCACTGACAATCGCCGCATCGAGAGTCCTCTTGAGCAGTGTTCCCGGAATGGATCGAACCGTTTTCTCGGTAGTTTTTTAAAAATATATTCAAAAATTTCTACTTATTAAGGATCCCGACAGCTTGCTTACACAAATATTCACGTGGGCCGAACGGAGTGACTCGCAAGTGTTGAAGGCGTACGCGATGGGATTGCTGGCATCAGTGATGGAGGTAAGGCTTAGACTTAAATGCCTAAAAGTATTCAGGCAAGAACATTGAATAGCTTTAATTTTAGCATTAATTTAAGTTGATATAAAGTGAAACTGAAACTCTATAATCTCTGAATTTTTTCAGGTTCAAGAAACCGCCTCAAAATTTCGTGAGCACAACGCCCGCTTGATACCGATCGCACTGAGGCGTTTGACTGAACTGAAAGTAAGTTTGAGAAAAGCTTGTTGAAAACCGTTTTGCTTACAGGATGAAATGATTGCTCAACACGAAAAGCTCGGTGAAAACAATCACAGTGGGGAAAAGAACGAGACAAAAGCCGGGACATCAAGTGAGGATGGGCCATTTGCGAATGTTGATCTGATGGTAAGTATAGGGTGGCCCATGATGTGTTACTCCTTATATGAAGGCAGATTAAATCGTAAATGTGTAAGATTACTTAAAGTTTGTTATAATTTCATTTTTATAACATTTTTACACTTATATTCCAATTTTTAGCCCGATCGGTCGGCTATAAGAAAAATTAGGACCATTAGAAGCTCCGTGAATAAAAGCGTCTAGCACGGAGATGCTTTTGTCCATAAAGACTGGTGATTAAAATGAAAGCACTGAAATTTTCAGTGATTTTAATTAGCTATTGGTGCTTTAAAAAGGTTAATGAAATTAAAATTATTACTTTTTGCTTTAAGCTTTTGGCCTGATGGATTTTGGAATTCTTTAAAAAACCCAAAATAAGCTTATTTCATCTCGTTTTCAACATGGCGACAATTAAAGCAATTAAAATTTGAATCTATGATAGTACAAACAAAAATTTCTTTATGACCTTAACATAGAAAAAGCAAAAAACATTATTTGAGGAAGAATGTGAAGCATTTTAAGCATTTAAAGCACGATTTCAGAGGACAATATACATCGTGCCAGACGCTTTTATTTACGGAGCTTCTAATGGCCCTAATTTTTCCTTATAGCCGACCGATCGGGCTAAAAGTTGGAATATAGGTGTAAAAATGCTATAAAAATGAAATTATAAAAAACTTTAAGTAATCTGACACATTTACGACTTAATCTGCCTTCATATAAGGAGTAACACATATTATGGGTCACCCTGTAGTGTATACCGAAATCCGGTCTCTCCCAACGATTAGTATGCAAAATATAATGTTGAAGCTTTAACACTAAATATATCGTTTGCTTCAACTAATACTTTACTTGCTTTGGCATACTTTAGGAGATACAGAATACTGACAGTATTTGCAGTTTGAGTAGGGTAGCTTCTAAGCCTTAGAAAACGCATTGTCTTAGAAAATGTTTCCATTTCAGGCTGATTCCACAGTCAACCATGCTCCAGGAAATCTTCGAGTGACTGCAACGAAACCAGGTAAGGATTGACTAACAATCTACCGGACTTGCTTATCTATCTAAGTATTAAATAGAATAAGGCTTACGGTAAAAAATACTAATACTAAAACTTTCTGTGATTTTATTTGGCTAACTTGACCATCCACATTCCACTTTTTAGAATATGATCCAAGTCTTTCGGCGTCGATCCGCGTTCCTCAAGCCAAAGTGTCCTTGCCCAGTCGAACCAGTCCTCCGCCGACGAAACGCCGGAAAATTGTAATTTTAAGACTTGCTAAACTTACAATAACCTAATCATACTAAAAATTTTATAAAACTAAACTTAACGTAACCTAGCCATAATGATCACTTCAGGAAGAAGCCTTTTCCACCTCGGACTTGGCGATTTTCCCTCAAGCGGACGACAGTGTGCAAAGTAATTCCAATTGGTATCACCAATTACCGCTTCTTATTGGAAAACATCAGGTATTTCAGAGAAAACCATTTTCGCAACAAGAACCTTCCAGGTTCATCCATTGACCATCGAGATGCATCAGAGATTCATCCTCCAATATCTCACTCCAACTGGGGAATATCAAGATGTAAATACTTTTGGAATTATAGACTTTTTAGTATTTCGAAGGGCTAAAGCTTTTTTTAAATGCAAATTATTTAGCTGCTCGTGAAAGCCTATGAAGGTGGTGCTTTGCCGTTGATTTTGGAGTACTTGGATCTACGAAAAACGAGGGATGTTCGATTGACTTTTGATGCAACGAGGGTATGTTAATTCCGAAAAGTTTCAAATAGCATTAGAAGTAATAAGAAGTACAAAACAGCAAGAATAAGCTCGTTCATTTCAATCAGGGATTAAAGAATATTTGGACTCTAACATGCGAATATTTTTTGTTCTGTTTTACTGTATAGTCAAAGTCCTTTACATTTTCTTTATCAAAACGGATTTGAATCGGACCGGATTGGGAACTGATCCCTTGAAAAAAATAGCTACAATAGCTTAGCAATACGTCTACACTGAAGTATTGTAGACAAGATAATCTTTGTCTATCAAATAGCTTTTAGTACGTCGCCTCTCTGCTCGTCCACAGAAAGTTCGCGATCGAGTTTGTGCAAATGGGTGGGGTCGAGGCGTTGCTGAAGATTCCGAATGGATGTCTGGCTGCAGTCGGTGTGGCCACTTGTCTGTATTACCTCGCGTATTCCGATGATGTCATGGAGACTTTTCTCTCGCAACGCCCCGAAAACACAATCGACCGACTTGTCGAGTAGGAAATGGTGTTTATACTGAAATACAGTAATTTTAGTTATGCATTGTGGTGTGTCGAGCATTCGTATGAAAGCGGGATGGCCAGTGCTTGTATGTTTTTCACACATGGTGTCCGATTTCGACCGATTCTTGAGAGATTCGATCAACGAGATGGACCACGGATTATTATGAACTATGTAAGAGGTTTATACTATGGCTCGATTGAGGCGTTTCCTAAAAGTTACGATCATTAAACAACTATCGTAATCTATTGTCCTTTTTAACAGGTGCCCTATATGAAAAACTAATCTATGGCTCCATTTTAAACCAAATTATCAAGCGGTAAAGGTCACCTAGAGACATAGTTACCGTAATCTAGGCAACTAATAGTAATTTGCTACTCATCGAAAAACTATCGTAATATACAGTCTTGTTTAAAATGTGCTCTATATGAAAGGCTATCTTAATCTGCAGCTAAATCATGTTTCTTTTAAGCTACTTTATCAGGCAAGTTTACCCGATGGCTTAACTTTAAAAACAGTCGGGCTACCTTTCCTTGGTGCAACTTTCAGAAACGATCTTATCAAAGCGATACTGTAACTTTTAGTTAACAACGTTGTCGATGATGGTCGAATTCGAGGGAAACGAGATTAAACCACTAACGGATGACCTGATACATACTTCGATGCAAACTATTCGCAATGTTGCCTCATGTTTGAAGAGGTTGCATAACAACTATTAAATCTAGTCCAAAATTTTAGCTATCTATCTTCACATTTTTACCTCAAATTGGAGCAAATTCGTCGGCTGGGTCGAGCGGCACTCCCGCATGGATATGGCTGCACGTTTCCGGGGGCAATCCTGCACGATACACCAACTTTGAAGGTATGGCTGCTTAGATGATAAAAGAAAATGAAAATTTGCTTCTAGTCCGTTAAAGAGATACTTTGGAATGAGTACTCCATAACTTTGGCTAAGGATGGTATTAATATTAATTTTTTATATAATTTTAACGAGGATACTTTAAGCTTTCAAATTATATAAAATATTAGGGTGATGAAAATGAAAAAAAAGCGCTCACATATCTTTCCAAAAAGAAAAAGATTGCAAGCCTCAACCAATAAGTGTTGTAAACTGTTCGAAAGCCCTGAATCTTCTCTGCAAAATACTGCAAAAAGATTTTGAATTGGGTTGATTATTGGGGACTTGGTGTTGAAAAGTAACCGCAGGTCGAGTCTCAACTTGGGTACCTGCGCCTGCTGGCAACTATCGCTTCCACGGATCTTTTCGCTTGAAATTTTTCTAGAATATTAAGGATATACATTACTCATTAGTTATACCAAAACTCAAACGATCAGCTTAGATTCTATTGAGATATGAGAATCCAAAGTTGAAAGTAGCCGTTTTTGGCCTAAAATGAGGCCTTTTCAAAAAACAAAGATTTAGCTCTAGAAGACGAACAAACAAAAGGAGTTCTTTTCTTTTATGTTATTTTGAAATGACTTTAATTGGCGGTATTTCCTAACGAAAAACCCGGGCGTTTCTATTACCAGAAATACATTTTCCAGAAAATGATAATTTTTGACCTTTCAACTTAAAAGTCACCAAGTCCCTAATAATCAATCCAATTCAAAATCTTTTTGCAGTATTTTGTAGAGGAGATTCAGGGCTTTCGAACAGTTTACAACACTTATTGGTTGAGGCTTGCAATCTTTTTCTTTTTGGAAAGATATGTGAGCGCTGGTTTCATTCCCATCACCCATAGAATTTAATTTGAGCACACAATCCTGAGAAAATCAAGAGACAAGAAGACACCGTTCATTGCGCTGTTCTTCTCTTTGTTTAGCTGCTTGTTTAACCAACCAAGACCCTCATATCTAATAAAATGGACATTTCCAAACAATTCCGCGACCCCAAAAACCCCCGGGGGCAAATTTACAGCTCAATATTTTCTTTTGTGCCATCTACAAAGCAAAAGAGAAATCCCTATGTAAATGACTGGCTGGCGAGGTATTCTTTTTTCGGCCGCGGAATCGCTCGCCTTCTGGCAAACACCCTCGGTATGGGGTGCTTCCCTTTTGTCATTATGCCCAAATTTTTGGGATCAATTTTTGCCCCAAATTTGGCTGTATTTTGGCTACAAATTTCGCATCCCTCTAAACCAAAACTATGCCCAAATCCTTAGGATAAGCTATTTTTTCTTAGATTTGCTTCTATTTTTTACAAAACAAGACTACAAAAATTTATGCATGTGTTCTTGTTTAGAAAAGCTGAAGTCAGACATTTCAAATATATTCAAAATGTAAAGTATCGGCAATCTTCTAGTGTGGAGTTCAAAATGTAAAATTTCTAGCCAATGATTCTTGACGATGAAGGTTTGAGTGCCGGTGTTTGGACGGTGGCCTGCGCTTTACGAATGGACAAGGGAACGCCTTGGAGACCGGTAGAAGATTTGAGGGCAACGGGGGTTGCCCGGTACATGCTACACATCGTCGACCAAACACCGACTATTGAAATCGTGCCAATTAGCGGGTAAGAATGATTAGAAAAGGAGGTTAAACTAAAAGTTTTAGTCGACACGAAGTGTGCAAGAATGCGATCGAAGTGCTTTGGATGCTGGCCACGTTGCCGAGTTCTCAGCTGGAGTACGCAGAGCGATTACAGCTGAAAGGACATATAGGGTGCTCGCTGTTGAGGTTAGTGATGAGCAAACTATTTCTTTCACATCATAAAGCCCAATGTTCTGTCGAACTATAGTATCCTAGAATATAAAGTGTTCAGCTAACGAGACTTGCTTTAATTGCACATTGAAAAGGTATGAATAAATAAACCTTTGAAGTTTTCAATGAGATAAGTACTGTGGGCTGACTGATAAATGCTTTTGGCTTGTTTGCTAACTAACTTTTATTGCAGAATAGTGTAGCCGGTCAGAAACAGAAGCTTTACATCATTTTTTATGTTCCTAAAGTATTTCTACCTTATTAGCCGTGTATCTTTTGAAAACCTGCCAAATAATGGCGTCCTACTGTAACTCTTAAATAAACAATGCATTTTATCGTCGTTTTTTGGTCATAAGCCACTTTCCTTCAGTCACATCACCGAACTTTGTGGCAAAGATGCGAACTTTGGAGAAACGGGTTTCATCGCCCTGCAAATCCTGCAACTCATTGTTTGCGCACCGCCATATTCCGAAAGCAAGGTGACTTTTATTGGGAAACCAAAAGAAAAATAACATTTAGATATTCGGCTCACAAACTCCGGGAAAATCAAGTGTAAATCCGGATCGAAAGTCAAAAAACAAGGTAATACAAAAAACTTTATTTTAACAGAATAGCTTTAAGAGTTAAAATTCTTAGGGTTCATCGGTGACCACAGATTTGCTGGAACGAATGTGGGATGCGATTCGGAATGCCAACGGGATTATGGTAATTGAACGAATTTGATAAGATTACTGTAAAGCCTCAGGGTGTGACTGGTGACAGTACTTTGTATTGAAAAAGCATTCGTTAAGCTTTCAGATCTTGACCAATGCCATCAGTGATCCACCTACGAATCCTTCAAAAGATCGAGCTCGTTTGGCCGCTTGCAGGGCACTACAGGGAATTGCCAGGTTGAAAATGTGCATATTAACTTGCTTATCACTTGTTTTTGTTTAGAAACGCTGAAGTCAGGCAACTATTGAGCAAGCTGCCGATTGTCATGAACAATGAACTTCAAAGTAAGTGCAGATTGCAATATTGATTGAAGAAATGCGCTTAAGAAAAAGCTACCGTAATCCTACTGCTCTTTTTTTTCGAGACAACGAAAATAACCTTTGAAGAGACTTGTCAGTTCTTAAGTGGGTAAAAGAGCGAGGCTCACCGGGTTTTAGTTTTTAAAAAGGTAAATAGAGTACTGTAGCTTACTTGGCATCTTTTAGAAAACCAAAAGATTAAGAGGAATACAGAAATTAGTTAATATAGCTAGTTTATGCAAATTTTAGCTTATCTCCGAGAATTGGTCCCATCCGAGAGTCGAAGTGACTATGGTCGTTTCTGCAAAGAGGCCAAGAAATTGATCGAAGTGGTGACCGGCCGACCAGTCAGAGATCCCAAAGATTTGACGCAAGTAAGGCAAAGCTAAGATTTTCTCAATAACCAGCCCATTTCTAGGAAAGAATGGTCAAACAAGCGATCGTCGCATCCACTCATATCACCTACGATGAACAAGAGCTCTTGGAGTTGATTCATTCGTATTTGAAGGGAAAGGTGAGTGAATGAGTGATGTCTTTATCATTTTTTGATTCAGGGATTAGACAAAGCTGCCGATCAGCTCTCCCAAGAGGCAAATTTGACGGAGAGGACGAGTAACGCTTTGCAAAAACCGATCAAAGCCATTGCTCAATTGGTGAGATTTTCGAGATAAAATACTGCATTTTCTAAAATGGGTCAATTTTCGATAAACGACCGTAATCTTGCCTTGAGAGCCTATCCATAGCATAAATTTCCTGTACCACCTAGGGCTCTCACGGGATGGATAATAACTAGAAGATACACTAACTACAGTGACCCTGAGGCTGGCCATCTTCAAATTCTTTAGACAAAGCAAAAAGTGCTCGCTTGTTTTTTGGCTTATTATAGCGATTACTCTATCAGTACTGCAGCATCCGGCTAACTTCATGCCCTGATCAATAAGTGCAAATTGACAGTACAGTAGAATTATAAGATTTGTAAGTAGCTGCTTCAATTCTAAAAACTCTTTCTTTCCAGCCATCGCGAACCGATTTCATGTCGCATGTCGTTCCGCGCCCAACTTTGAAAGTTGATGCGGGACCGGCGAATTTCATTGGCGGAATCACCACAACACCGACGAATTTCAAAAACCCAGCTAAGGAAAATTTCCTTTTCGCCACTCCAGCAACCCCTATCACCGCTAAAGCAAAACGGGGTAATCTACGAAAAGAAAAATTTTAAATTTTAAATTTTAGAAGCAAGAAGCACAAAATCCCGCTTGACAAAAGAGATGGGGTCGTTGGAAGAGAAGAAGACATTGGATGGGGTCATTGTTCAATATTTCAAGTAAAGACAATGATTGTTGCTATTTAGAATGGATTTCAGAATGCAACACTCGGAATGCGCTCAGCCCGTCTCGATGTGTCCACCATTCTCACTTCTACGAAATCATCGTTGCCCGGAGGTGCCGGAGAGAAATTCGATTCCGAGCCACGTTGTCGCAAATACGAGTGCGAGATCGGTGAAAAATTGGAATAACAGGTCAATTGATTAGCTTTAATCCTTATCTAAAAAACTCTAATTACCTATCCAGCTTAGAAAGCACGGGTCAAACTCTAGGATGACTTAACCTAGAAAGACCTGCGTTTTTGTTCTGTTTGTCAAAAGGTGTATAACGGAAATCTCTTGGAAATTTAGGCTAACTAGGCCCTATCTGGATACTGAATTTTTAGTTTAAAATCCTGAAAAAAATCTGTATTAAAGTAGTTTTAACAGTTTTACCCTTTGTTGTAATATTCATACCATAACCATTTACTGATCTAGAATTCTAGACACTCAAGAAACTATACCCATTCAGAACTCGACTTTTCCGGGGCTATGACCGCTTCCTGCATTCACGCTTCCGAGCAGTGAAAACTTTCCTTGAACAAGATGAAATGTACACAGCGGCCTCATTTTCGGTAAGCGAATAACTTTTGTTATTTGGCTAGTTTAGTTTGGATACGGTATCTTTAGCTTAAATTTCGATTTAGATCGACGACGAGCACATAATTGTCGGAATGTACACAGGCGAAGTGCATTGGTTGAATGTTGAAAGCACTCAAGAAGAGAGTCACACAAATTGCCATCATTCAGCAATCACACATATTGAGCCGAGTCAGGTTTGTATTCCGGATACCGTAATCTATCTCACGTTGTAGCTCGGATATCAATTTTTGAACTGTGCCCCAGATACCGTAATCTGTCTTTAGTTGTATCCTATATACCGTAATATAGGTATCTCAGTTCTATGCCAGCTACCAGTTTTTGAAATGCATCCCAGATACCGTAATCTATCTAAGTTGTAGTCCAAATACCCAGCTTTTGAGCTGCATTCTAGCTACCGTAACCCTCTTTATTCAGGACGGCAGCTTATTGCTCACTTCTTCTGCCTTCATGCCTCCATATTCATCTCTGTGGCTCCTCGGGGAATCACAAGTAAAATTTTATCAAATTATTTGATTAAGCTTTGCCTTTAGGAACACTTACATGACTTCGCGGTCGAATTGTACACAGAATTCGCGAATCAAGGCTCGGATAGAATCCTTGGAACAGGTTTCTGCTTGAAGAAAGCGGCAACAGTGGCAACGGTAAGCGACAATCTGAAACGAAAAGGAAATTCGAGTTTAGGTATTTGACACTGAGACTAGGACACCGATTGTGAAACTGTGGACAGAGGGAGAGAAAATGGTTTGTGAAAGAAATCATTGATCACCGAGAATCCTGAAATTTAGCGTTATCGCAAGAACGTTGCTCATTTTTCTCCGGATGATTCGTGCATTCTGCATGATGGTGAGTGTACAAGTATACCTAGTCCGACTGTATAGCATTAAGGCTTTAGCTAACGGTGTACAGGAGTCTTTGGTAAAGGTAAACATCAGTATAAAACACATTATTACTTGGTAAACAATAGTGCAGTAGTGGAGTAATATTAAGCTGTTCAATAGCCCATTTGACTAATTGACTCATAGTAAGCGCCAGCTTGTCATCTTTTCTACCAAGACCACTGCACCAAGTACTATTGTATTGCATAGTATGCCATAGTACGACCGTAGTGCTGATGAATGCCTCTGTACAGTATAATCTGAAAGTCAGATACCATAAATACTCTAATAGAAGCATCTCCCCATAGAAGCGTCGCGTAGTCTAAGTTTACTCTCAAACAAACGCTCATATCTTGACACCAGTACGTTTGTTTCTGCGCGCTTGGGTATCAAATTAAAGTAGACAGAATGGTTGATTTTTGGCAAGGCGAAAAATTCCGATTTTTATTCATTTTTCAGTTATTCTGTTCTAAGCGCTGGCTAATGCTAAAAATACGTGTTATATAAAAAAAATCACCCGCCCTCCCCACTTTCATCATTTTAATTTGATCCTAAGCGATCCTAAGCGAAACAAATGTCGGGCGCCGAGATATGGGCGGTTCTTTGAGTGCAAACTTAGACTATGCGGCGCTCCTATAGGGGGCTTTTCTATTTATATTTACGATATTTCAACTGGTATTCACCAAAGTGGCTTTTTTTGGAAGTTTTCAGAAAAAGATTATATTCATGCACTTCCAGGTCGCCTTTGGGACATTCGGACATCGGCTCGCCCGCTACACACGTTTGACAAACTGAACTCGATCGTTTCCGGTGTATTCCATCCACACGGAAATGAAGTGATCATCAACTCTGAAGTGGTTCGTGGTTTACTGTATGCAAATTTTTTGCCTGACTTGATCAAGATCTAGTTCAAAATTTCAACCTGACAACCCAAATATGAATCATTTTCAGTGGGATATGCGCACGTACCGCTTGCTCCTTTCTGTGCCAACACTGGATCAGTGTAATGTAAGAATTGAATCCAAATCTAAAAATAAACAATTTTACAACTTTCAGATCAAATTCACTTCTAATGGCTCAATCATGTATGCCATCAAAAGGGACGGTAATCGAGAGGATTGCTCAATACAAGATATGTACACATCCAGCTTCACGACTTTGGACTCAGTCTCTTATCAAGTAACACTTTCATCTTAATTGGTTCAAAACCGCATTTTAGCAATTATCTTCGGTAAATGTGCGGCGGCCGATCCTTTCGCTTTGTCTCGATCACGCCGATCAACGAGTAGCCGTTGTGGAGAAAACATCGAAGACGGATACGGATGATTTGTTAACGCAAGAATCGTCGGCTGTTAAACTTTATGAGGTATCCATTGAATAGTTTCTAATCTATTTTCGATTTCAGATTGGTAAAATTCGAGTACCGGAAGAGGACATCGATGATGCGGACGAAGACGCGGAGCCAGAGGTAAGCAACTTGCCGACTCTTTAGAACCTTTAGCTTGTCTGAGTTACTGTAGCTTTAGGTATTACTATACTTGGCTATACTTGAGGTATACTGAATATACTGAAGGTATTTCTTTTCAGGTGGACGATGGGAACAGTGACTTCTCGAGTTCGTCTGAATCAAGCGATTCATCGTCTGATGACGATGATGATGATCAAGATGAAGATGATGAGGACGAGGATGATGTTGAGAGTACGACAAGTGTTGAAGAAGAGAGTTCGGATGAGGAAGGATGGGAGGTGGACGGGGAAGCGAGTGCGGTGGCGAGTGGGGAAGCGGCTGAAGGTGGGCTGATGACTGATTAACTTGGATATTATCACATCAAGTTTAGACTAGAATTCTATAACTAGGTGCATACGTGAACTTGAAATATAGTGCTATAGTAATTCTTTGGTTTATAGATCAGCCCATGGAACAAGAGGAGAGTGAGAATGAAGACGGAGATGAAGAGGAAGAATCGGATGGAGAAGAAAACGATGAAAGTGATGATAGTAGGGATATATTGGAAGCATTCATGGATGAGGAAGAAGACGATGATGAGACTTTCCAAGAAGAAGAAGATTCGAGGGGGCATGGTGAGGATTGGAATCGATTGGGTTACTGTAATTTGCATACATCTTTGCTTGGCATAATTTGCTAAAGGATCTTTAGAATAAGGTATTCCTTTTTCAGGCAGCTCAACGATCGTTTTGAATCCGCACCTCAGACGGGCTCGACGGCGGGCAGCTTCGGAAAGGGATCCTCAATAATTTTTTGCTTTTTTTTGTTCTCTTAGTATCCTCTCTATTAGATTTTCTTTTGCTTCAGTATTTTCTAAAAACTGTGCTTGGGGAAAAGGCTACCGTACTACCGTATTTTGGCAATTTTTAGAAAACGCAAGAAAAGAACATAGAGTTAGTTCAGGCGTCTATAGCTTATTGTGGTTGGGGTTGAGAATCTGGCTAAGCTACAGTGCTCCTAAAACCAATTTTTATATGCAAATTTCACTTTTCCCCCGGTATTTGCCAAAAACCTATTCTACTTTTGTTAGTGCTCGAGGTTCCTTTGTTGTTATCGATTTTTCATATCTGTATCATTGTCTGGGTACTCCTACTGGTCATTTTTTTTGTTATCATTGTTGTTGAGATAATTTTTATACGATAAAGAAATTTAAGTCACTCGCTGAGAAAATATTCGCAGAGAAGGCTTTGATGGAACGATGGAAACTGGCAGTCTGATACTGGAATTGAAAATGATTTTGCGTGAATTTTACCTGATACCATAATCGATTCATCTTCAGTTTTCCATCTCCACGGAATTTCGTCAAAATTCTCGGCATCGATTGATTAGTTTGAGGCACGAAGAAGTTGATGCTTCGTCTGAATTTAGGACTTTAAGCTGAAAAAATGTACTTTACTGTTCTATGTATTGCACAGTAATCTACTGTACAATACAATGTACTGTACAATTTATACCCTATATTACCTGTATCAGTACAGTACCCTCCATAGTGTACGATTGCGCTATACACTGCATTGCTTTACTATGTAGCGTACACACTTTGCACTGTGCTGAACTGCTAGGTATTGTACAGTACTGTGTAAGTTTGCTGGAGGTAAATAAAACAGTCAATATCTAATTGTAAAGCTCATGGTCAAATCAGAAAATTTCACCTATAAATAGCCTCAGGATCTGGATCGAAATCGTAGTCATCATCGGGGTTCTAAATAAATTTGCATACAAGATTTACATAATACTTCTTACATAATACTTGTTGAGTGTCTGTCGAAGTGCTTGTTCGGCGGATTTCTCGTCGATCGATATGAATGGACCGACAACGAGATTCCCGATTGATTGACCGCCTGCAACTCGTCGCAAGGCACACATCGCCATAATCATCTGCAAATCGATCTTTCCTAATAGTATTCCGCAATGTCAAAAGCCTTACCCTAAAAAAGCATCTCTTTTCAGAAAACTATCATTTAATCAACCAAATTTTTGGATTATTTGACATCGACATCTATCATTTCTAATCAAATGAAAAAAACGATTTAAACGGTACGGTAGTTTTCTTTAAACGGTACGGTAGTCGATTTAAACGGTACGGTAGTTTTCTGAAACTATGTGCTTTTTAGAAAATCCTTTTCAAACAGTATCTCTTCTTTGAACAAAACAACACAATGTGTAGTCGTTTGTGTCAGAAAACTGCGCAAAAACTCTTCGCTAAAAAGATTCTCATTATTAATATAGAAACTAAGGTTTAAACTTGATTCCTTGTTTCGTTTGAGTGGCGTAGAATTCGAAGAGTTTACCCCATTGACTCTCGTTTAGATCGGTAGCCAGAAGAGAGTTTTGGCTCTTGGAAACATCCTGGAATTGAGCTGAATTGAACTTTACAATTTTTAAGCTCACTTCCAATTTCATCAAGCCATCTGGATTCTCGATTATGTACCGGTGAATTTGTGGAGAACTCGGGGAAAGTGTGAAACCGAAACGAGCCAATGAATGGTGAAGGGGATTGACTGGAAAAGAATTAGATACAAGATTGCGGGAGTTTTCGCAAAAGTTGACACGTTTTAGCATTTTACCTCTAACTACTTTTCAAAAGCCAAACCTGCATTGCAAATGACATTGTGTCCCGGTGGAATGTGTTCAAGGATCTCTCGAAGAAGCTTCTCACCGATCCCCGAATGACTAAATTGTTGTCTAAATCGAATTCGAATTGGCAGACTCATTAAAATGAATAGCGCCAATCGATTCCCCGACCCTGAAAACCCTTGGATGCAAATTTACAGCTTAAAATCTTATTTTTCTACCATCTCCAAAGCAAAAGAGAAATCGCTGTAAATGACAGGCAAGGCGTTCTTTGTGTGCGCGCACAATCGCTCGCCATCTGACACACGCCCCCGATAGATAGTCACCGTTTTCCGCCTCTTGTAAATTTATTTGTAAAAATTTTGCCCTTTAATTTTCTTCATTGTTAGACAAGATTGAGAGGATGGTATCCAGCAAGTTCTCTTTTTGTTTACGGCCTGGTTGTTTAGCAGGGCTGATACCCAAAACAATTATCCAGTCATCACTTTTTTGACAAACCGATATTCCTCGAGAACGAAATGACATCCAATCACTGTGTATTCTTTATGCGATCCCATTGTGATCCCACCCATCAAATCTCCGGCTCAAATTCTTCTTATTGTTTCTCAACCTTCACCCAACTCACATAGCGTTTTTGCTACCAGCACTTTCCCTTGCAATTCCTCGATAAACATTGAAAACACTTCATACTGTAGAAGGAATTCGTTTTGTGATTCACCAAAAGCAACCAACTAAATGAGAAACTTTATTTACAAATTGTATAATAAAAGAAACCTTTTTGAAATCTTTCTCATCACCCCAATGAAATTTATACCAAAAACCGTGTCGAGAATAGGCGCCCTTCCATGGATCACCCAATGATTTCGGATGATTCTCACTCGAGTAAACCTAAAAAATATTGACTTTTGCCTTGCTTTAAGATAAACTTGATAAAGTATTTATAAATTTATTTGCATTGAAACGATACAAGTGGAAAAAGTCTATGGAGGAAGAAAGTCATAGAGTTTATAGCAAGAGTTCATAGCAAGAGATTTGTAAAACCTAACAACATTCAGTGCTAGCGAATCCTATGGCTATTGGCATTTAATAAGTGAAAGAATTTACAAGAAAAAAAGTAGATTTACGGAGCGGAGGATTGAACTTGAAGCCTTTCGCTTTTCAGGCAATTGAGCCACTAACCACTGAGCTAAAGGTATCTGGTTTAAGTGGCAAATTTTAGCTGAACAATTGGAACAGTATAATCTTCAAGGTATAGTTGCAGCGCTTTTGCGAATCTTTCAAATCAATGAACTTTTGCTTTTATGACTTTTGCTTTTGCTTTTCGCTTTTGCTATTTTGCTTTTGCTATTTTGCTTTTGCTATTTTATTTTTGCTTTTGCTATACGAACTTTCAATGAGCCGATGAAATGGATGTACTTTATCTCTACAGAACAAATCCGCTTTATTAATCCTTCTTTCGAGTTTATGCTGATTATTTGCAAAAAAAAAAAGAAATTCCCCTCACCTCCATTTCAATCGATTTCCCGACAATGACCGGCTGTTGTCTTTGCAAAACTTTCTCAATCTCTTCAAGCGGATTTACGCTCAGAGACATTGGGTCCAGAATCACCATTTTTTTTTGTAAGTAAAGTTAAATCTAGTACTTTAATTTAATAAAATAGATAGAATACTGTAGAATTTTTCATAGAAAACCAAAAGAAATGAGCCCACTTTTGCTTTCCAAAGAACCCCCCCCCTTGATTGGCTGAAATTCAAGTAGGAATTGTTGAAAATTGGCTCCAATAATTGTTTCTCCTTTTTTTTCCTTAAAATTCTTAGCATTTTTAGATGATTTTCGATTTTGATATACACTACTGGACAATGAAATATCATATTTGAAAAAAGATCGTCACTTTCGCGCGTCTGTAATTCCCTTGTCTTTACCGTATTTCTAAATATTAATATTACCATTGTGTAGCCCTTGAAAAGAGCTTTCAGAAAATGTAGAACACTGATAGTTTAAACGCAAAGACAAGGGAGTTACAGACGCGCGAAAGTGACGATCTTTTTTCAAATATGATATTTCATTGTCCAGTAGTGTAGGTCATAGTGGACTCGACTTCTGAACTGATCCTGGCCCGAAATATTATCTTTAAACTCTTTATCAAATTTGGCTTTATTTTCTTTTTGTTATGTTAAGTTTGATATCTTTTTTCCATAGAAAGATTGTATGAAGCTACATTTTCTGAAAGCTCTTTTCAAGGGCTACACAATGGTAATATTAATATTTAGAAATAGGGTAAAGACAAGGGAGTTACAGACGCGCGAAAGTGACGATCGTTTTTTCAAATATGATATTTCATTGTCCAGTACTGTAGCTAAGCTTGTAAATTTTCAGAAAATTTTGTAAGTTTTATCATTTCTTTCAAATTTTTTCATATCGAAGAAGAAAAAAAACGATCACAGCAAGTCAAAATTAAAAATTTTAAATCAAAATTTTTAAAAAAAACATCTCTAAAGTACAATATGACTTTTAAAGCCAGGATCTAAGATTTTTATAAAATTTAAAAAACAAATAACCGAAGCACTCGTAAGATTAGTTTATAAAGAAAAATTTGGGCATGAAATGCAAATCTTTTTGATTTTTTTAAAAGAACAATGAAAAATGACTAGATTTTTTAGAATGAACACTTTCAAAAGAAGAATTTTTGAGAGAAATCGAAGAGAAAATGAGTTCAGATCATCGACAACATTCATCACAACGGAAAAAGTTTTTGAATTTCAAAATTTTGGTACTATTCACTAGACGGTTTATTTTTATTACGTATCCAGATTATGCTTATGCTTATTTTATTATGATTAAATAAGCTTATTTTTAAATCTATCCAAAGTTATTTAACGTTTAGAAAACATGGCTAAGTTTCGTCGGTTTTCTAATTCTATTAAATATAGAAAGATTGGATTTAAAATACTTTTCAAGTTACTTAAATTATCCATAACTTTGAAAGCAGTTTGGATTACTTAAAGCTAGCTTTCTGGCTTTCTTAGTTATTAAGAATGTGGCTTTCTTTAGTTATTAAGAATTTAGAAAAAAAAAGCTAAATCTAGTAGCTGGATTTGAGTAGAGTTGATGAATTTGAATTGGGAAATCCTTTGGGAAAAACTCTAGAAATTATAGTACCAAAATTTTCCCTATAAATAATCTAGACTTTAAAGAGAAAAGTCCTTTATGAAAGTTGAAAACAAAATGACTATATTTATGTGAAAGAATAGCACTCGGTTTTGATTTGAGAAATGAAAGAGATTGAAATGAAGAAAGATCAAATGGGAGAAATCAAATGGGAGAAAAATCGAGATGCCTAATCAATATAAAACACCGACAACGATGTTCGCAAACACCGATAACGATGTTCGAAATTTGTTCATTGATTTCATTTAATGAGTAATCTTTGTGATCGCCAATTGCTCTCTCAATTGTGAGATGATTCGATCTTTTTCCGACAATTGCCTCCTCAACACATCGTTCTCCCGGGCCAACTCGCAACAACCGATTTGCCCTTGCTGAAAGATAAGGCTTTCAAAAGGAATTTCGTGTGTTTAAGTATTGAAATTCTACTTTAAATTTAAAATTATGTCTTTTGAATCTTCTAATCTCACCTTATTCTGTGGCGGAGATTCGGGGGTCATTTGTGCGAGAGCTGACTGAAGGGCGACTAGTTGAGCCCGCATCGCTTCCACCTAAAACAGAAAAGGTTTCAATTCTCAAATAATCTTGAAATCTTCAAATTAGACAAGCTAGAATGTTAGCTTTGCATATTACGATTAGTTTCATTTATAGATCGAAATATGAATTTCATTTGCTCACCTCAGCAAGACTCGCCTCGATTTGCTTCTGATTGCTCGGTGGTGAGTAGATCGTGCTTAGATGGCTAAAAACCGATTTTATTCATAATTTCTCAATGAATCCAACTTCTTATAACCTATAAATCTTTTTATAAATCAATATTTTATTGTAAAATTATTGATTTCTTTAGTAAACAATGTCAAAGTTATTCTTTTTCACAAAAACATTCGCTATTTGCCTGGTTTCAAGTGTTCTATTTATAGTCAGAAAAGGGAAAAACTTGAAATTCTTTCCAAAATCGATACTTGACTGATCAAAAATGAAAAAAAATGCGAAAAAAGTCACCCATGATTTGCAGATGAATGCGATGGAGGAGCCGGGGAATCGTGATAGGAACGACGGTGTCTGAAAATTCAAAACAATTTACAACTATTACAATTTCATATGCAAATGATATTTCCTTACCTAAATACTCTACAAAAAGATTCCCAGAATCTCATGAACATTTGAGAAATGTTTCTACGTGGATGTTAGTTCGTGTTTGGGGTCTTTAATCCCTTGAAAATTGGGCGGTGTTGCAAATTTTGCAATTTTGATGATTTGGATCAAAAAAAAAACTGGTTTTTCTAGATGAATTCAAGATGTGATCATTGATTTAATTCATAAAAAGACAAAATCTTACAAGCTAGTGAATAGTTTGACCCTGATCTCCGCCTCAAGAACGATCAAGCTAGAAGAGTTTAGCACTAAGTCTTTAATCAGTCCTAGAATTCATTTGATAGATTAGAATCTGGAAAGCTTTTGAAAATTGAGCAGTAAATTCTTGATTTTGCATTCCTTAGGCAAATACTCCAAAATTTCAGAGACTGGTAGCTTAAAACTTAGCCTAAAAGTTATCAGTTACCTTTTATTGTCTAAAAACAAACCACCTAAACGCTTTGAAAAGTGTGCCGATGAGGCAATCAGCCATGAAAAGAAGAAATGAAAAGAATGAGTGAGGGAATGATCAATTCTATGAAAAGGGGAGGGAGGAATCGAGCGAGAGACACAGAGCAGAGACACAGACACAGGTGCACAAGCACGAGGATGAGACACCCCTTTCTGTGTATCTTCTTTCCTCTTTTCCCGATCAGACATTGTGGATTTTTGTTGTCTCTGAACGAGATCCGATCCGTTCCCTTTCTCCTTTCCCTCTCTTCCAATCCATTTTCTGAAGTTTCCCTTTTCTTCTTTTATTTTTTCGAGACTCATCTCATCAATCTTTTCTACTTTTTTCTTCTTCTTCTTGCACAACGAGCACAAAAATGATTGATTGCAACGTGCAACACTTTGATCGTGTTAGATGGGATTGAAGTAAAGACAAGAAAACTTGAAACTATCTGACTCATAGTTGAGATTGATTTTGCTTGAATTGAGTCTACTTAGAGTTTCTTCTTCTTTTGAGTTGAACATCTTCACCCGGCAGTTCATGATATAAACTTAAATTGAGACCAACTTGGACTAGACTTGGACTTCATGACATAAACTTAAATTGAGACCAACTTGGACAACTCATGAAAAGAAAACTAGAGTACGATAGCTTTCTGGGAGAAATACCATTTAGAAAAAGTTTCAAGAATAAGAAATAAATAAAAAACCACTGTAACCCTGTACTTTTCAAGTACAGGGTTACAGTGACTGACTGGGTGGACGATCGGATGCACTGAAGTCTTGGTATGGTAACCTTTTTCCGGAAAAGTTTTTTAAAAAAACATTTTAAAGACAATCTACTTCTGGATGAAGTACTAGACTCGGAAAAAGAAGAAAACCCATAAAAAAGAAAAGAAGAACCAGTTCTCCTCAAAAGAGACAAGAACAATTCTCCTTCGATTCTTTTCACTCAAAAGAGTACACACCCCAATCCTTTTTGTACAATACCCAGTTGGAAACCCGTTATTGTTAGAGAAATCGTGAATTCTTGCTATTTTTGACTCTCTGACCTTCAATCTTGAGCATTTTATCGCAGGGTTTAAAAGTTATTGGAATGATGAATAGGGTTTTCTTTTAAAAAAAGTTACAGTAATCTTTGTAAGTACACAATATTTTGATTATTCATTTGATTTTGTAGAAATTTCTGCCGAAAACCAACTCATTATTGTGATCATCGATCGTGCTTCGATCAATCGACATTATCGTGGTCGCGTCGGGTTCATAAGAAGATCTAAAAGTAGGCAAAGGATTAGTATTGCTTGGACAACATTTCCCCTTTTTATAAATACCAAAAAAGTTAAGTGAATATCTAATCAACTTCTCTACCTCAACATCGTTACAGCGGCAAGCCCATCAATGCTGTTCGATGTGGAGAACGAATCGCCCATCAACATTGGTTGATCGCTGAATGTGTTGATTAGTTTGCTTTAACTTAATCAACTAAGCTTAGCAGAATATTAATAAGCTTTAAATTATTAAAGTTAACCGTTGAATGTGAATTATGTGTGAAGCTAGGGTTAGAGTTTCTTTCTCGTTTTTAAGAGTTGTGTGCTCTGTTGTGATTGTTTGCTATGTACAAAGCTAAACAAATGCACAGAATGAGGTGGAATTAGCAAGAAACAGATAATCTTGAAATTATTTTTGATATGAATTCATCAGACTTTAGACATATTGAAAGCTATAGAACCTTTTTTGCGAAAACTAGTAGATGCTATGAGATGAAAGGATGAAGAAAGGGGACTAAATTCAATATTTTATCAAAAAGAGAAAAAGGAATCTCTCAGCCTTTTCAAAAGGGATTTCAGAGGGCATTTTGAGGCTGAAATCTGATAGGTCAAAGTGGAGAAGGGTGAATGAAAGAAGAATGAAAGAAGGATGAAAGTAGAATGAAAGTAGAATGAAATGAGAAAGAGAAAAGATCCCCTCACTCTGCATATCTCTTCTCTTTTCAAATTCGACTTTATTTTCTTTTTGTTATGTTAAGTTTGATATCTTTTTTCTATAGAAAGGTTGTATGAAGAAAAATGGGTAGATCGAATGAGATAAAGCTTCAAAATTTGTGTAGATACACTACTGGACAATGAAATATCATATTTGAAAAAAGATCGTCACTTTCGCGCGTCTGTAACTCCCTTGTCTTTACCCTATTTCTAAATATTAATATTACCATTGTGTAGCCCTTGAAAAGAGCTTTCAGAAAATGTATAACACTAATAGTTTAAACTCAACGACAAGGGAGTTATAGACGCGCGAAAGTGACGGTCGTTTTTCAAATATGATATTTCATTGTCCAGTACTGTACAGTCCAGAAAGTCTTTTCGTTCGTTTTTGTACTTTTGTTAAAAAATAAACAAAATACACTAATTAACTATTGTTTACTCTAAATAAAAATGTTTCTTTTTCAATTCGCCATCTTTTAAAGTCAATTTCAGCTTAATTACAAGCAAATTCGAGAGTGAAAACGGGTTTTTCCTCTATCAAAAACCTCTACGAAGAAATTGGCTGAATGAATTTCTCTGAAAATTTGGCTATAAACCAAACTTTATCTATCGACATATCTTTTATCTATCTTTTATCTATTTACACGAAGATCGGTTTTCTTAGCTAAAGTGTCATCGCATTCCAACGAACCGTTGCTCTTTTTGATTACCCGACTTCAGGCTCTCAAAAAAATGCAGACATAAGACGATTTAAACTCGTTTTAATGTTATTTTGCAGAAAAATAATTGATTTTTCTAATAAAATAAATCGTAGTTAAATTTGTGCATTTGTTGGTTTTAAACGAAAGTACAAAAAAGGAATGAAAAGACTTTCTCGAAGAGTTGAATAGTATTGTTTTTGTTAAAGCTAAAGCAAAATGATTGACTTCATTTGCGTATTGCTCATAAAAAGGATTGAAAAAAATGCTCACTAGAATTTTAATTTATAGTTTTTTAGAATACGGAAAGGATAATATTAGAGTGAATCGAATGAAATCGCTGTTTTGAAAAAAAAATGAATTTTAATTAGGCTAACCAAGAGCGTCTTGGTGTCAGACATTTGAATAGTTGACGTTTGAATTGCTGTAAAAGCTCTGGTTTAATTTAGTTCAACTATCCCTTGTCAATGTGTTGTTTTAGTATTATTTTTTGGCACTCCGTCCGTTCAACTCACCGAATCTCGTCATCGATCAGCCCGGGCTCTTGTGTTGAACGAACTAAAAGGATAAACTGGATAAAGTTTTTAAAAAAACACTTTCGGAACTTAAATCTATAAGTTAAAAGTTCTTGAATGCAACAAAGAGAATGAAAGAAATAGAGTAGAGTAAGGGAGGAGTGAATTCAACTCCCTTTTCCCTTCTTTTTACTAGTGCCATCCAATTAGGGAACAGACGAAGAATGATGGAAGAAAAGAAAGGGAAAACAATCGAATTTCTCTCTTTTCTTTCCACAAATGGGTCTTCTCTAAAGGATTAGGCTGAAAAGGCTTAAGTACCAATGACCCATCCATTAGTCTTTTCACCCAAACGAAAATTTCACCGAGACTCTCATTAATGAATTTTGGAGCTGCAAGGCTGGAAGTATGCACTAAAAGGCTCTGATACAGAGTCATGGATAACTAGGCCAAGCCAAGCCAGGCCAAGAAAGTTCTTAAAGTTAGTTTAACACTAATCTAGCCAGGCAGTACGCTTGACTGGGTTCTAGAAAGCTTGGAACATTGCTGGTCCTGAGTTCCTGACCTAGAAAGGAACCGAACTAGAAACTAGGAGCCTTGGATTACGGGCTCGAGCTCCTAACCACTCGGTCATTCGGCTCTCCTAACCACTGCTCGAGTGCGTGTGCGAGTCCCCTTTAAAGAGTGTCATGTAGATCCCCAAAAATGTTTCATTTATCAGCTAAAAACTTCAGAAAATTCTTATCTTATCTTACCAGTAAATCTTGGAGCCAATATTGGCTATAACGTAAAATTTATGGTTTAACTTTAGGCCTTGCAAATGGCTTATTATATGACTGACCAGAAGTGTTGGATATATCCCTCGGCCCTCGCATGTTGTTCCCGTTTTTGTCGAATAGAGCTAATTGACTGGGTGGACGATCGGATGCACTGAAATCATAAGATTCAGAGAATATATGCAAATTTGTAATCGAATCTCTGAAACTGACCGTCTCCTCCCTCTTGGACTCGCATTCCATTGACCGAATCGCATTGGCGGAAACTCGACGTGCGGCGAATTCTCGATCACTGTGCCTAAAATTATCCATAAGATTTAGATATGGAAATTTTACATGGAATTTATTAACTTACTTTCACTTTCAGCTAACGGAGCATCTTGTCGGAATCTGAGCGAAAGATTGTGTCTCGGTGAGAGGGGCATTGTTGCTGAGGTAGGGAGAGGCTGCAAATTTATAACAAATTTCATTATAACATCAACTTACAGTAAACTAGACTTTGAAAAGAACGATATCAGTATATTCAAATTCAAAGCTTACCTTTGTAATCTTGACCTTGTCCTTTTTGAGAAGAAAATTCTTCAACGACCGAGCGCTCAACGGGGTTCGCGGAGTTTTCGCTTTTGGTTCCTAGAAGAAAGAAGAGCTTCAGTAATGGTGAATCATTTAGAAAAAAACGATATACCGTAAATACTGTAATAGTACCCCACGTACAGTCGCGTAGTCGCAAAAGTTTTTTAGTATTTCATTTTTTTTCAAAAAAATGCGTCTTTGATATCAAAAAATAGCCTTGAATTTCAGCTATTTTTTGATACCTAAGCGCGCATTGTAGCATAAAGCAGCGTCGAGAAAAACGCATTCAAAGCTAGACTACGCGACACTCCGCACCGTCATTATGGGGGTGGGGTACTATTACAGTATTTACGGTAATTATATCCAAAGGGAACTGGTATTGTACAATCTAGAAATCAGAAATCATTGTATTTGTTACCCACCTTTTCCTTTTCCTTTTCCTCTCTCATCGACAAACTCTGTCTCAGCTTTGTTGCTCCCTTTTGCTCTTTCACCATCGCAACTTTCGTCTTTTCATCGGGTTTTGGTGGTGGTTGTTGTTTTGGTCTCTTCAACGGTGATGTCCCTTTATGTTCGACTAATAAAGTTTCACGTGGCGGTGGTGCCGGCACATGGAACACTGGCGGCAGTTCTGCAAATGGGAAATACTAGTGAGATTTCTGTTCAACATTTCATTTGACGCTTGTTTTTATACTCATAGTCATTATAATTGGGAAACTTTAAAAAAATAACGTTAGTTCTTTAACTTTTCCTATAGAATTTGTAAAAGAACAAGGAAATTTTACCGGTAGATTGAATTTTCAAGCAATGCATGGAAGGGAATTGGGTAAATGATTTAGTAAATAAAGTTTTAGTTTCGTAAATGATTTAATGATTTCAGATTTAGTAAATGATGATTAAATTAATAAATGAATGAGTCAACTCAAGAATAGATCGGTTATACAGTTGACAATTGAAAGAATGAGAAAATATAGGTCAAAATAAAACAAAAAATAGTTCGTTAGCAGAGAATGAGAGAAATGCGTACGATTTGATGACTGAAAAAAAGTTTTGTGATGATTTTTCGATGAATCGAGTGAGAAAATGAATGGATAACTGACAATGAGAGGATTTTGATCGATGCTTTTCGATTTATGAATGAATGGAAAGCGAAAAAGGGAAATCTAGATCTACAGGCTTTAAAGAGTCAGAACTTTATCTAGAAATAATATTATTGGCTACTTTTTATTTCATTTTAAAGAAGAGATTTTAGACTTATAAAATATGATATAAAATGAGATTTTAGACTTATAAAATATGATATAAAATCCCTTTTGGGGGTAGGCTAGTTTCCGCAACTTTTTTTTTGCGCAACAGGGTCATTTGCGCAACTGGGTCGTTTGCGCAACTCACCATAACTTTCTTCTAAATGGATAAATCCTTATGATTTTGGTCTCACTTTGTAGATCTCAATAAGTGCAGCAAAATGAGACCAAAATCATAAAGATTAGCCCACTTAGAAGAAAGTTATGGTGAGTTGCGCAAACGACCCAGTTGCGCAAATGACCCTGTTGCGCAAAAAAAGTTGCGGAAACTAGCCTACCCCCCCCCCCTTTTGAAATCAGTAAACTATCAGTACACTCACCTTTCTTAACACTCATCGGTTCAATGTTCTCTAAATTACTTTCTGTGCTCACTGCTTCATTGCTACTGCACGGTGAGATGATCTCCTCAATCTAAATCCAATTTCATCTCAGAAAAACCTTTGATCTCACTTTTTCTTCAACTTTCTTTGGCGATTGATTCACTTGTTGATTGTCTCGGATTTTCTTCAGCCTAAGCCCTCATTAGTCGAATCTCTTGAAATCTTTTACCGTAATGGTTCCGCTTGTTCATCATCAATCGGCATCAACATCAATGTCGATGTTTCACTCAAAACGATCGGATCTTTCTTTGTCTAAATGTTTTTCTATCTTTGTCTTCATCCTTTTCTCTACCTTAATCGTTTGTTTCCCTTCCAAATGTTTCTCTAACGCATCTCTGACTCTTTTTAATCGCAACATGTTCGCTTCTTCATTTTCCCGTCCAACATTTGCCCAAAGAAGTGTCGATGCTTCGCTCATTGGAGTTGTATCGATTGTTAGCTGAATTTTATTTGACTTTTACTTTAATATTCTCAAGTCTTAGTTTGGAAAAGTTTCTCAATTTGAATCTTCTAAAATTTACGATTTTTTGAAAGCTACCTGCTTCCAGATTTAAAGTTATCGTAATCCTAGTAAACTATCCTAAACATAGTCTTATCTCTGATCTCATTCACTCACCACACTGTCGTTTATTTGAAATGGTCTCATTTCTGGATTCCTCATCACATTTGTATTGTGGACTTTCTTCAACCTCAACATCGGCTCTCCATCCAACACCATCCCTTCTTCTCCAATCGGTTGCAAACAAAGAGTCGATGTTTCACTTAAAACGATCGAGTCCACTTCGGGTTTCTTCTAAATATCAAATGTATAAAGCTATTCACCCAAGCATACCATGCAAAATCCGTGAGTCTTTTGTAATTTCTGCATCTCTACCGATTCTTGTTGCACAACGATCTCTTGTTCTTCCTTTTCTTCTCCTTTCACCGCTTTCTTTAGATGCACGATTTGAGAAGTAGATTCACCTAAAAGAATATCTCATTCGATATTTAACAAAATATCTCTTAAAAAAGTTAATAATTTATTTGATATCATTTATCTAGATCTAATATTATTGAATTATTAAATTGAAGATTATAATGGAAACCTATTGGTGCGAGATACAGTGATGAGGCGTCGCTCACTGGAAATGAAGCGGTTCGGGGCGCGTTCTAAACGGCAATTTCACTTTTCATTCGAATTCTTATAAACTTACAATGCAACAAGCAGAAATCTCATTGAAGATATGGCCAACATCATCCGGACTCGCTAGCTCTCGAATCGGACTCGATTCGCCTGTCTGAAATGAAATTGGTCAGCTTAAATTAGTAGTGATCAGCGAATTAGCAAATCAGTGTCAGCTCATTCAGCATTCATTCAGCAAATATTAAATTTACCCTGACCCTAGCTTACCAACAAATTTGGCCTTTTAGAACATTTTGAATGTTCTAAAAGCAAAAACCAGATCCAGATCTGTTGAATGAGTTTTTGGACCAGACAGCAAAGCCAGGACAGACTTTTTAGGAAGGTTCTACCCTAGTTTGACTCTTTTGGCTCAGAAAATCGATTTCGGCATATCTCTAGTTGATCTCTTTATACCCAAAACTCACTTGCTCTTTCATGAAATTGATCTTCTTCAAAAAGACTTTCTCCTCTCCTCCAAGCGGCATCAAACACAGCGATGACACGTCACTTCCCGCAATCGAATCCCTTCTCGGTTGGGCCTTTAATGCAAATCAATTCTGGAAATTCTCTTCAACTCACCCAACAAAACACGGCGATATCTCTAAGCACATCACCGTCTTTTTCCTCAATTCTCTCTTTGATCGGCGTTTGTGGAAGGGATTTCTCGACATGAATCTTCTTTAATCTCAACCCTTCTTCACCCGATCCACCCAATGGAAGAAGGTGCACAGATGAGGCATCGGAGAGGCAGATTGAGTTTGTTCGGGGTTGTTTCTGCAAAAAAAAAATATTATAAAGAACGTTTTAAAGAATAAAGAAACCATGAAACTGTTGGATTAGACAAGAGTTATCTCTAAATGCTAAGATTTACAAGTTTCCGTTGGAAAATTAAGTAATCTTAAATGGTTAAGTCATTTGATCATAAGATTTTTGGGTTCTGAACAAAATCCAGTTCATTTAAAGACTATAGCAGGGCTAAGGACATTTTCGAAACTTGACACAAAAATGTTTTCAATGATCTCATCAAGATCATCTTCAACTCACCATACAAAAAGCGGCCACATCTTTGAGCATTTTCTGCACTTCATCGGGTGTTTCGGCCACAGTCTCCGTTCCGTCTGCGTGCAATTTTCGGAGACGAATCGGTTCATTTCCCTCGTCACCCAATGGTAATAAATAGAGGGTCGAGGTTTCGCTTGGAACGATTGAAGTGGTTCGGGGTTGGGCCTGAAGATAGCAATGAGGATAGCAATGAGGATAGCAATGAGGATAGCAATGAGGATAGCAATGAGGATAGCAATGAGGATAGCAATGACGTTGAAACTATTTTCCAAAAAGATTAATTCTTTCACTTGGAACAAAACTGTTATCCTATTCATAACATAACAAACAAACAAACCATGCAAAATGCGGCCACTTGTTTGAACATCGTCGTAATCTCTTCTTGTTTCTTTTTCGATGGGATTTTCTCGAGGTGAATCGGTGTGGATTCTCGTTGATTCTCAGGCACCAAGTCGAGAATTGAGGGTTGAGATGAGGTGATCGAATGGGTTCGTTGTGGAGCCTTAAACGGAAATCTAGAGAGTGTCAGAGTGTGGCAAAACTTTTTTGTAAAAGCAGCTAACAAATGTCAAACTTAGTTTAAAAGTGGTAAGTGTTATATAGAGATTTAAAGCCCGGAATCTTGGCTACATTTACACACTAAAAGCTTTCGAATTGGAGTCGCACAACTCAAGTGACAAGTTTTTGAGTGAGCACTACTCGGTCTCTTTCCGGCATCCTGCCATTTTTGACGATTTTCTTTTAAAAAAAGCTTTCGGAAGCTACCGTAATCCTGTCTCTAGCTTATATATTTAATTTATCCACGCTTTAAAGTTCATAAAAGTTGGCAAAAAATACAAAAAAAGGATTGAATACTAAGGTATAAGCAAGGTTACGCTAGTTTTCGAAGTTAGACACGAAAACCCACTTCTCCAATTCGACTTACCACGCAAAAATTCGCAATATCCTTAACCACATTCGTAATATCATTCATATCCGGTTTCTCGGCTCGATATTCTTCTCCATTTTGATATTTCTCTGAATGAATTTTCTTCAATCTCATTTCTCCTCCTTCTCCATCAGGCGACAAAATGATTGTCGACGTCTCGCTGAGAATCACCGGCTGAGGCTCGACCTCGGCTTTTATCTGTAAAAATCGAGATTATTCTTTGAAAATTTTGATTTTACCCGAAAAATCTCCTTCTTTGCAATCACTTCCGGCTCTTCGTGAACTCGCTTCAATCGGAGGAGTTCAGCTTCGGGATGACCGAATGGTTGAAGGTAAAGGGTCGATGTTTCGCTCATTGGAGTCATTGGGGTGAATGATATGTCCATTGGGATCTGAAATCTTTTGATATTTGATATTTATGGCAATTGTCCGTTATCCTAACTAGAAGAAAAATCAATGGGCAAGAGGATCTTATATCATCTACAAAGCAAAGAAGAAATCCCGACTGATCTTTGTGGGTTCTTTGTGCTGCCGGGTAATCGCTCAGCTTCTGGCAAACACCCTCGGCATGAGGTGATTCCCTTTTGGAATGTTTTGGAATTTTTTGGAAAAGGCGACTGAGACAGTTTCTCTATTTTTCAGCGTGACTATGCCCAAATTTTTGGGGATCAATCTCTGGCTGTATTTTTCTATATTTTCTGCATGTTTATTTCATTCAAGACCATAGCTTGGGTGTAATGAAAACCCGAAAGTAGCCGAATATGCTTACTCGACGAGAGACACTCTCTGTATTTTTCATTAACTGACCTCATCATCGGGTTCATCGAGAAGATCCTGTGCCAACTCGAAATCCCCCTCGTCATCCTTTCCAAAAAGATCCGCCGCCTCGGCTTTATCATCGGGTGACCCAGCCACCACTCCGCTATCCTTCATCATTTCGTTTATCTCTTGTACGCCCAAATCGGTCGGTTTGTTAATCTCGTTCGTCGGGAGGATGATCGTTTCCTAGAAATGAAAATGGTGAGTCGAAAGTTGAAATGTTCTAGAAAACAAGAACCAAAACTGCTTTAAGATTACCTCAACAGCCAAAATGGTAGAGGTGGTGGATGTGGGATCCCTGAGCACGATGCTTGTATGTGCTTGTCTATACGTTGCCCTCACAATGGCCACACTTTTTCTTATATTTTCCTCTGTTTCCATCGACGAATCCTCTCCTCCATTCTCCTCATCTTTTCCCCTCTTTTCTTCTTCGATTTCCCTGGAGGCGCTTTTTCGCAAAACCCCGATTTTCGACGGCATCCGTAACTGGAAAAATTTCTTCTTATGATATCGGACATGATTTGATTTCCTTGTTATGCATAGTGGAAAAAAAAGTTTTTTGATTTTGAAGAGTTACAAACCTTTGAATCTTTCGAGCTGGATGCTTCCATCGAGTGACTTTTCGCCATTTTGTAGCTCGATTCACTCTCACCTCGACGCGGAGCACCACGCATACTGAAATCTTATGTTTCTAACTGGAATTATGTATTAGAAAAGCTTTGGACTTTTTTTTTCAATACTAAATCTACAGCTGTAAGGTGCAAATTTCAATGCTATATCTCACTTTCATAGAGTAAACTTTCAGAATTGGTTCTACAATATAGTGAAAGTATTCAGCAGAGCTAAAAGTATCAAGCAGTGAAGTCAAGGGTTCTGTTAAACAATTTGAAAGCTATCTAGTCTACTGTAGTGAAAATTTGAGCTAATCTTTACTCTAGGTCAATCTCCAAGCTAAATTTGCATAGATATACAGTACTGGACAATGAAATATCATATTTGAAAAACGATCGTCACGTTCGCACGTCTGTAGCTTTCTTGTCTTTGAGTTTAAACTATTAGTGTTATACATTTTCTGAAAGCTCTTTTCAAGGGCTACACAATGGTAATATTAATATTTAGAAATACGGTAAAGACAAGGGAGTTACAGACGCGCGAAAGTGACGATCTTTTTTCGAATATGATATTTCATTGTCCAGTAGTGTAGCAAAGCAAAAAATGCACCTTTCCTATTTCGCTTAAAAAACAGAAAACTTTAGAGTTCTGGAGAAGGGATGGGAAATGAATGTCTTTCCAATGAGGAGGGGAGAAGATCAATGGGTATTTAGAAGAAAGAAGGGGCTCGGGAAGAGAAGTTTCCGATAAAGTTCATGTAAAAGAATGAAGAAGGGTGAATGAATGAAAGCTGGAAAGAAAATGGAGAAGTGGAGCTGCAGGAGGAGAGAAAGACAAGGAAAATGGTTGACAAATCCCCGGCTCGTCATTTGTCATCCGGAGTGTCTTCTGGATAGAAAAAGGGGGAAAATGAGAGAAAGATAAAAGGAGACCTCTTGGCATTCTCTTGATTCCAATCCAGCCTCTCCCCCTTGCTTTCTGTCTGAGCTTTCCCCATGGGGACACTCTGTTATGGAATCGTTTCTCAATGAGGTTTTCCTGCAGTACACTTTGAAAGTTCTAAGGATTAAAGGATTGCAAGGATTACGAAAACACTAAACTTTTTCAGGTAAAATATAGCCTTTTAACTAGAATTGTCAAAAAAAGCAAAAAAAAAGCCAAATTTCCAGGCCAAGCCAGGCAAAAGTCAAGGTTTTAGGCCAATTGAAAGCTATTGGCTTTGTCTTGGCTTGATTTTGGCTTTAGTTTCACTCAAAAGACAGTTCATTTATTGTAAATTTTAAACCTCTCACCGAAAGCATTGAAAAAACCGCATTCTTTACAACTATATAGAAATTTTTGAGAGATTTACAAAAAGAATATAGAAGAAATTCAATCGAAAAGCTGCCGTTCGTGGGAATAAAAATGGGTGTTTTATTTGGGAAAAGACTGAAAAAAAATGGGGGAAAAGGAGAAGGCAAAAGCTCGATGAGTACACAAACAGATAGGGGGAAATGGGTAAGAAAAAGGCGGATTTTTAGATGAAGTGAAACATGTGGAATTAGCTTTGAGTAGTTGGGAATGATTTCCCGGTCACTATATGCTGTGCTGAACTTGGCTAGGATCAGCTTTGCTCAATCTCATGGCCTAGGCCATAATCTGACTTGAAGTTAGGCTTACTATTGATCTTGATTCAAAAATGCCAGAAATCCCCAGAACCTGGCTATGGCTCTGACCCAGGGAATTTTGGTTTAAAATACCAAGCAAACGTTTCTGGTTTTCTGATTTCGTTTCTGGCTTAAAATGGCTCATTAAAGTCAATAGGTTCATCAAAGAAAATCTATCCAAAAAGAAAAAGAATGAG